>BHFT01044476.1:0-39584 GCA_004320025.1 Laticauda laticaudata
GCAGAATAACTCCAGAGAGAATAATTATAGAAGACAGGAGTGTGCTGTGGATAGATAACCTATGAATTTACAAAGAGAATGGCATTTCAAAAAATGGGTGGAAGAGGGCTGAAGAGAGCAACCATGTACGTTGAGAAATATATCCAACAAAAACTCTTCAAACATCCAACCTGATATTTGATTTCGAATTTGTCAAGACAGATGACAATCACAAAAAGAAGTTTGAGTATCAGAGTTCGCAAATCCATCGATACATGGGCACCACAAAGTTTTCGTATTTTAATCTGTGAGGCATTATTTAAATTGACTTAGCTGAGCCGAGGTTGATTATTCACCAGCGTAGACATGACTGTATGGACAAACAACCTATCGATTGTAACACTCGTTATGACTTTGTTGACGTCTATTTACCAGGTTTTTCAGTATCGTTGTAAGTTAACTCATTGGTGGTGAAGAAGCAGTGGTGTAATATTTAAGCGTTCAGCCCACTTTTCCAGTTGAATGAAGAGGGAATGGGAGTTAAATCCCTTTGCAGATGATGCAGCCAGTTTGTCACCAAGCAAGCGTGTGGTTGAATTGTGTGCCAGTGTCACTCTCCCTCCGCGAATTGACCCAAGATGAAAGCTAGGAATGAGGCGATCGAGGGGAAAACTAATGTTTTCAGTTTAAGCTCCTCGGGATTCTCTCGGAATCCCATGAAATGGCTTGCCCAGGCAAAACTGTGTGCCGAGTCTCTCTGGTTCTCTAGTGATTTCGAGGTTTCAAAGAACCAGAATTGGAAGAAGAGAGGCCTGCATAAAACACAAGGTCCTTGTCTCTCATGAAAATGCTTAGCAGTGCCTCGCCATGTGTAGCAGTCCAGCCTTGTCACGGGATTGGTGACACTAATGTAAGATTAAAATCTATCAAGGAAATACAGAATGGCAGTGCGTGCGTGAAGAAATTCTTTTGTAAAGAAAGTTCTCAGAAGCAAAAGTCGCCGTTGCACAATAGGCTGTGAGTATCGTCCACAGATAAAGGACTACAAACCTAAGAAGACCAGCTACTACGAATTTGGGGTGAAGGGTGGTTGAGCCAGTCCTAAAAGTATTGTAGAAAGTTACAGTGCCCTGCCCGGCCCCCCCTTAAGAAAGAAATATTTCTGATGAAGCATATAATGACCGTGTTATAAAATAAGAGAGGCTCATGTATATAAAGAATAGATAGTACTTTTTCAGGAGTGGTGCTGCGCACGGACAAGCGTGGCGCTGAATTGACAGTATCAAGACGGATGAAAGGTCTAGAACACGCATGCTGGGCCTCCGTAGCCAAAGTCACGCGTAATGGATATAAGATTATGAGAATGGAGAAGTGAGAGAAACATGATATAGGCGAAGGCCGCCACCACCAGGCTAGTCTTTTTTATGAGGTCTCGCGACGAAAGGCAAAGCACCTGCCAGCCTTCCGCGAAGCGAAGTACTGATCCAGTACATCAGAGGATCTGGTATTAGCTAGACAGTCTGGACCAAGTTTCTCTCAGGCACTGAAGGAAAGACAGATGATATTCTAGCGACAGCTCTATTCAAGATAAAAACAAAATTACTTGCAGGCAGAAGGAAAGAAATCCTATTCAATGACAGAATATTTTGAAATCTCCTGCCAGAATCAGTGGAGCAAAGTTCTAAACAATGGCAGATGATGGGGATTAAGCCCTCATCAAGATCCAAAACAGGACAAAGCCATTTTATTTTAATAGCCACGAAATAGATGTAAAATTAACTTAGGTCTGCCAAATACCTCTTTATTTTTCAGGGAACAATCATAAGGCGAACGTACTATTTGCAGAATTAATAGTTAGGAGAACCAGATCTAGAATCTGAATAACTATGCCCAAAGATTAGACACAAACACGTTAGGCGTCACAAAGACCCACATAAATCTACCACCCCTCTGACTGTGATGATTACCTAGATATGCCTGTCGCACCTGATTCCACAACATTCTCCCACTCACACGCTCTGGTTTATACTCTAGTAGAATCCATGCTCTGGATTATATTCGTCACCACGACACCCTATAGCAATCTACTTCTAATATGTCCGTAAATAAAACTCGCGCAATTAATTACCCGGACCAAAACTTGCTGACCATAATTGCTCAGAATGAAGCTAGACTTCCTAACCTGAGAGGTGCAAAGTTTTATAAGGGAGTGTAAATGAAATTAGACTTCATGATCTTACTTCATCAAGAATATTCAGCTCACCACCCTCTATGTTCTAGATTCTTTAAGGTGATGCAACTCAGTCCATCCCATTCCTTAAAGATGCCCAGGCAGAATTGTTGCAATTGTTTTAGAGACACTCTGCTCACAATTCTAGAACTTAATTTAATTCTTGTCGGATGAATATTATATTTACACGGAACGTGAATCAAAATGTCGAGAGAATGGATGAGTCTCAATAGAGCATGTCTTTAAAACATTTAGTTTCAGGGCTCACCAGGAAACTAGAAAAAGGAAAGAAGCCTGAATTGCAATTAGTCAATGGGCAAAAAAAAAAGAGAATAAGATTGTAAGGAGCGAAAGTATTAAGACGAGTCAATCATTTAAAGCAAAGCATGGTATTGGAGGGAGGAAAAAAAAAAAGCAGTCTTAGCTGGTTAACCTAAAAATAAATTAAACAACCGCACGTTGTTCAAAAGGATTTAAGGAAAGCTGTTCATGAGGGAAGAGCAATCTATGCCAAGTATTATAGCTATGGAAAGAGATAAAAGAAAAGGGCATAAAGACCCCAGAAAAGAAAAGGAGGTTTAATCTCCATGTGAAAGGTGAAATAAATGAGCTTGAACAATAGCGTGTTTAGTCGATTGATTTGGGAGGTTTACCTTGATGTGATCAGAAAGACTCTGAAAAAAAGCAGAGGAGAGTCACAGATTTTTATAAGTTTTGTTACTATCCCTGTTAACCTGCTTTGGTGGGACCAAGTTAATAATAGTCTTATAAAATCTATTCCCTGTTTCCCTTTCGTAGACTTTTGATATAGACAACCGAAAAATTTCTATTTTTTGATGGCCGAAAAGGCATAGCCATTAGTCTTCCCAAAATTTTGACTTCACTTTTTAGAGCAATGCGAAGAAGTTCCTGGGCTAAATTAATCTATATTTTCATCTCTCCAACTACTCTATCTGCCATGTAATGTTTACCTCCATCTGTGAAATGTCCCTCCGAATATTACCCGTCTTTTTGAGCTAAGTCTTCTATTTTACACACACACTCCTGTCTCGCTACAACCACTCAGAAGTCCATGTTGCACAATGAAGGACTTTTCTAGTATTTTCTACGTTAGATGGGATTTTCCTACCTAAGGAGTTGCTATCCTGCTGACTTTCCGAATGGACTGAGTCAAGTTTCTGCCCAGAGCTAAAGTGTTTCAGTCTACTTCAAGTGATTTTTTCTCTTTCTCTTTACCTCATAAATTTTATAGGCAGGTGTAAGAACCTTCCCTTGCTTTTCTGCTTAGGAATCATTCGGTCTCAGAATAGGTGCACTTCTAATTTTAGAATGCAGGTCATCCGTTTATTCTAGTGTTATCATGACTAGCCGTCAAATGGCAGCAATCCCATAAATGCACCTTTCATTTCATCCCGATTCACTCCTGGTGAAGTAGGCCTGAGAGTAGTTATCACTAGGAGTTGGAGATAATGTTAGGAAGAATTTGTGTGTATATAGTGTGTAAAATCTGTCGAAGATGCTCTCTAGCCTCACCCTCAAATTGAGACGTATCTCTTTGTGGTATGCTGCAAGAGAGACACCCAGTAGATTTGGAGTAATGAGGAGGCAAGCTATTCAATATGCAATAAAACAGATTATATTAGTATTTTTATGCAGCTGCGATGTTTAAAAAATGATAGTCCATCAACTATATATTCACTGCACTCATTGACAACAAAAAGGTTGACTCACATTGTAGCAGAATCAGAGCAGGATGATATGCTCCCTATATTTTAAACTGTTCCAAAGTCTACATAACCAGGCTGAACCTGATGCTTTATCGCCTTAAACGAGTGTGCTGTCTAAATGTCTAATTAGCCGAAATCTGCTATACACACCCCAATAATACAGAGCCTTACTGCTTACAAAATGTGCTAATGTGTTTATCTTGTAATTTGATTTTGAACTAAAGCATCCTATACTTCATCTATCCCCAAAGTTGTATGTATATGCCTAGCTTCCTGACTAGTTTTACTGTTCATTGGTTTTATACAGTAAAACTTCCTTATTAATTTCTGAAGCTTCTGCAAAACCCACAATCTAGACCTAGTATATCGATATAGTACAGGCAGCCGTGGAAAAAATCGGCATGTAAGTCCAAAATAAGGTCCAAAAGTCAGGCTATTAGCTGAGTAATACACATTCACTTATCTCCTGAACACCCCTTTCCAAAGAAAAAACTTACAAAGATAAGAAGAAATAGTGAATCGCTTTCATGCTTGCTTTTGTCTTTAGCTGACCTTTGAGATGTTCATTCCGACGACGCACGCTGTATTTTTGGAGGAAAGTGGTTGAAAGTTCTTGTTTTATATTTTCCCCTAATATGAAGACTAAAGGACACCCCCAAATCTGCATACTGCTTGTGTATGTCACAGCCCATGATACAATTGTTAAGGCAAACATTAGTTTGGTTGCCTCACATGCATGGAAAAACAGTCACTGAAGGCCAATAACATGGTTGATGTAGCAGTCCATCTTCATGCCAATATAGTCCTCTTCTCCAGATAGTTAGCACGGATGAGAAGTTATTTGTAATTCACTTTCCATATATATATGCTATCCTCATAATTTCTATTTCATCTGTAGCCACCACATAGAGCCCAAAGACAGGACTTTAATACAGACATTCTTGAAACTCAGACGTCCCGTGGTTATTGTGCATGGCTGAAGAATTATGCATCAACACACTCTCGAAGAGTACTCAAAAAGTTATATCCTGTTCTTTGCATAAGGTACATTCTACAATGGATCTGAGCTTTACCTTAGTATTTGAGAAATATAAGTTGTGGAAGGACTGTCGTATCGTCCGTGCCCATCCTCGCTCTTGTTAGAAAATCTTAGCACCGCGCTTGGGGACCACTTTACTCTAATCAAAGTAAGATGTCATTAGACATGAGATCTCTTTGTCAAAGGTTCTTTTTGTGTTCACACTTTTTTGTTTATAAAAAATCTATGATAATTTGTGAGCAAACACTTTCCTTTAAAACTACGAGAGAGAAGTAAACAATGTATCGACAGCTTTTTGTGACAAACTGGAGAGCGTTTGCTAGGTCTGTGAAAAGAACAGATAACCCAATAGCTAGCATTTTTTATGAAGAATATCTTATACACCTCACGGTAGACGGAAAGGGAAGTATGTATATTACATTGTTGTTTTGTATAAATATATAGCATGCAATCAATCTTATCTTCATCTTTTCTTCCTTAGTGTCCCTATCTATGTGCTATGGCTACCCATTTCATTAGAGAATTACCAAAGGTCAGGTTCAGTCAGAAGTCCACAGGTGTGAAAGGGAAAGGGTAGTCTTGAGTTATCGTACTGTAAACCTTTTGAAGATCACTAGATTTCTATGGAGTTCAAAGTATGGGGAATATATTTGTTAAAAATCTTTAAGCTATGCATTTTTGAGTTAAATACACGTAAAAAGATACATATCAAAAAAGATGCTATATCTTAATGAAGTTTCTACTAGCTTAAATGGCCAAAAGAACAGGCTATGTAAAGCTACCTTTTGTCACAATCTTCCTTGGGGAACCATAGCCGTGGAAGATTGAAAGAGGAATGAATATAAATGAAGCATATGAAGAGTTTAAGAAAAACTTAAGCCAGTTCCAATTACATTGGTATATCGCGCATGCTTCCATATGGGCTACTCACTGCAAGGTTATCGCAGTTTTTCTTTCTTCCTCCATTATACCGTATGTACATTCCAAGCATCCAATTTTCGACAAGCTGACTGAGGTTCGCAATCTTCTAGGCCTCCTCTAATACTCTAGTTGATGTGGGTAGGGTTCTGTGCCTCTACAAACCTTTGTTCTAGAAGACCTGGGAAAAATGAATTTCTCAGATTCTGTGTATGTCCGATTCTGCAAGTCCAACCGGCAGCTACGATGCAATGGTGTCCTACATGCCTCAACTCCTGATACCCGTTCTGCAATGGACTTTCTGCTCCTTAATGCGATATTTTCCCTTGGGTCGTACGAACCAGTGTTGGTCCGAGTTATATACATTCCGATACTAGGCGCCATAATCCAGGCTGGCTAGTTTTTATGGTAGCTCATCCGAGCGCAACTCCATACAAAGATACCAGCGGGTCTCTACCAGAACATATAGAAAACAGCAGGACACAACCAAGGGATAGAGGGGTTTCTTTCTGATGTTCCAAAAACGACGTGAGCCCGATGCACGTTACATCAGTACCGCATGTGTTTGTGGAGAGAACGTACGAAGAGTACTCTGCGTAGCGGTTTGGTTAGTAGCATCAAATAAATTAATGGGTTTTTGATGGACGTGGAGAAGGATTTGATTTTTTAATGTGTCATTTGGGAGCAAGCTCAGGAGTAGAAGATAGTCAGCTTAATGGAGAACATCAGAACCCCATGATAATAATAAAAGGATCAGCCCATGTTCGGTAGGATAGAGATCGCCAGCCATGGAAGGCGGGGACCTGAGTTCGATGCCCTTCAGTGCAACCATATTGATTTTAGAGGGAATGAAAAGTGGTTCATATAGAGAGGGAAGAAGATATTCCAAGGTCTCTTAGAAGAAGTGCTTTCTTTGGAAAACCTTGAGGATGCAAGAGCTCATCATAAGGCTACAGTACATCAGATAAGTTTATGAGGGATGAAAAGTATAGGGAGAGAAAAACCTAGAATCATGTACCTATCAAAAAGGTCTGGTGCTGTATGTGGCGTTCAGCAAACTCATTCCTGACGTATCTCAGACTTTTCAGATGACCAGGTCAGAGTCTTCTCGCTAATGTGCAAGACCTGCTTTCAGTCACTTTCGATCTGCCTCCTGTATTGCCTCTTGTTCCACAGGCAACATCTCATGCTCATTCTCTCCCGACCATGGATTCGCTAACACATGTCCTATTGATCTGTAAGCCACCATCGTTCTTGCAACAGTGCATGGAAGTCATCTACAGGCTCTTTAACTCGACTAGACTCAACGGGTTGTGAAAATTAAGGACTTGGCTGTGCCAAGATAGTGTCTGCTGGTTCTCTAGCATACGATGGCTCGATCAGTCATGACGAGCTCTAAGGTAGCTACATGAGTACCGTGTATCATTGCTGCAATTACAAGCAATTCCAGCTGCATTGGTTTGAGAGCTGTTCCCAAGGATATTACGTATGAGGGAAACCTAAAGAGAGCCCTCAGTTGCATCTCAGATAATTTCTCCAACTAAAATATATAGCAAAAGTTTAGTGCTTAGAAAGTTGCCCTGTCCAGACCAATAGTTCTAGAGACTTACGAGGAGTTTGCGCCCATCTTCACCGCATCTTTTATGAATATATATTTACCGGGAGAGGTGTGGGCAGCGGCTGACACCCAGCTTTAGGGTTGTTTTGGATCTGTCAAGGCAACGACACCATAGCTTCCGGTTTCCTTCCCCTAAGCTGGACCTTGGGCTCATAGGTGGAACTGAGCTCTCTGCGCCATGCCCTGTCTCACAGAGTGTGCACCATCTCTACATAGAACTGCACTGTTTATCCCCTCCATGCAGTCAAAAAAAACAACCGCTGTTCAGGAAGCAAGGTGGCCCACACAAACCGATCAGCATAATGTGGTGAGATTGACATGAGATTAGGTGTCTCTACCAGACCAAAGTTGCCTGCTATTCATCGTGTGTATTATAGTCTATGAGTGAAATAAGAAATAACAAATGGATAGAAAAGGCCCCAGTCTCCTCCAGTGCCTTGACCCTAATGTCCACTGGATTTATTGCTAAGGTGCATCATGTGATCTGCGAAGAAGCCATGTTGCAGTAGCAAAGTGCGAACCGTATCATGCATGGAGAGTCGCATTTGAACTTCCCCCACCACCGTTGGATTTGCCTAAATTTGAGATGGCAAGCATCTACCGCATGCAAAGGTAGTGGACCTGCATAAAAATGCCGAGCTCAGCCACGAAGTCGAGGGTCGCAACTTGATTATTTTGCAGACTATTGTACAATGGTTCTTCAGCCGATCGTCCTTCTTTCGCACTATAGTTGGCGTGCCCACACATTTCTTACAAACATCCTTAATCCTCAGTGGTCCAAACAACTCTATGCAATGTTAGCTGACTTACCAAGTTGTCATTGTCTTCATCTGTCAGGTTCAATCTGGTTTGGGTAGACTTCAGCTCAGCATCCAACACTATCATCTCTCCCAGAAAAAAATCCTCCCCTCTAAGATCAGCTCGATTCACTGGTTGCCAGAGGCTAAGCTGCATGCTGACCACAAATAAGATGTAGTTATACTATAAAATGCCTCTTCTAAGCATGATAAATAAGCAGCAGGGGTTATCCTTGTTCAAGTAAGGAAAGGGTGAAAAAGTCGAGGCACATTTCATGGTTGAAACGCAAACACCTCAGGATAGTCCTGCCCAATGGGGGCTTCCTAGCTATCCAAGACATCCCTTGCTCTTCGCATTACTCCTCTCCATTTTACTAGTCCCAACTGACGACGCAACAATGTGGCTTCTTTCCTTACATTCTATCGTGGATAGCTGATGACACTGTTCTCTCCTCTTCCAGAACCTAGTGGGCCTCATGTAAAGCCCTTACACTTCCATGATATGTCCTCACGCCATGTGAATGAAGAGTAGGCCAATCTTCCAACTACAGGCTAGTGTACCAAGGCGTGCGATAGGCCAATGCGTGTGGTGCGAGGACACACCTTTGGTCTCATCCTAAGGAGTCCCAACCATGGGCTTAGTTCCATCCCGGTACTTCTTACAACCATTCCATGCAGCATCGCCAGAGAAGTACCCTGCAAGGTTGTTAGTGTGGCAGATGATTACCAAGTGAAGTTAAATTGGATCCTTATGTGGATTAAGTCTCAAGTCACATCTGCATCATGAATGAGTCGCCATATCGAAGAAATCTGATCATAGATGGTTTGCCAAGCATGTGCCACCACTACCCACTCTTTCGAGAGAACAGAATGCTGCTCTGAGCTGGAAGTATTCTTTAGAAACATGTGTGAGAGACAATTAGGGACCTAGATTTAGATCCAGCAAAAGGAAGCGTGCTTCCGTCCTATTCCACCACTCTCTTTGCCAATATTTAGACCAAGTAAAGTCCTGGGAGTTAATGGGAATCATAGCCTAGTAAGGGCGAAAACCCTGATTAGACACTGAGGAATGTTGCAAGGCTACCCAAACGCAGCAGATTCTTCAAGACCTCACGTGAAGGAAGAGATTTTAGCAGCGCTTAACCTCCTGAAACCACTGGTGCAACTCCCCAGCATGCAGCAGGCTGGTTAAGTTGGCAGAACAGCGAGATAGATGATTAATGGCATGCTTCTCTCAGCCTGTCTTCGATCACACTGGATGACGATTGCGGGCGTCTTTATATAGTATTCCTGGGCCAGCGGCCTCCAATGAAACCAGGGCATTTAATAAAAGATTTGTGTTTATGTTGACATGTGCAGATGGTTTTAGAAAATCAAATGATTACAGTTAGTATTGATTATGAAGTGAAACGACGGCGCATAGTCTGACAATTAGAAACCATGCATTAATGTAATAGGCGGACCTGGACATAACAAAGATTCTTTCCTTGCTTGTTGATCTCAGAAGAAGTCAGGAGTATTGTCCTAAGGGATCTGTGGACACTTACGATCCAGTCCCACGCTTATTCGTCCCCTAGCATTGGAGGTTTATCTATCCCACAGCTATCTCAAACCCATCCCACTTGTATCTCTTATAACCCATCCCACAAGCATGCAAAAAGTTCTGTAGAAAATACCTTATTTGATTCTATAAAGTTCCACGTCTCTCTAACAATAGACTTATTCGAAAAATAATTGAATACTATGACTCAGGCCCTAAATCTTAATCTGGTTTGGCACGTGTGGTGAATAGCAAAGGCATAATTCTTTTATTCAATACCAAATAAACAAGCTGGTAAACAGGGAAAAATGCATGACCCAAGTCAAGGTACAGACTCTTCAAGTTGTCAAATAAAGTCCTACAGGCAGATAGCCATAGCCCTGACTGAGGTCTCTTGCATCTCTTCTCTGCCGTCACTCAGATGGCAGAAATAAAAAACAGTCTGCAATTAGCCTGGGCCTTTCCACTGTGTAGGTATCCTGCTAGAGCTCACATGTGCCCAGTCTCAGGACAACTCAGAAATAGAAGGACTTAAGAAAATATCTATCCCTGCTTGAATTTATGAAAGTTTGTGGATCCTCCCCCCCTCCAGGCTGCTATTGTGGAGATCATTGAAATTGGTTTAACGAACTTCTGCTGGACGCTCTTTCAGTATGTCACTTGCTGGCTGTAATTGGGCATTGGAGTGCTGTTCTGAAACCTATGTTAACGGCCATTTACAAAAAGCGAGGTGCCTGACCCACTTGCACACAAAGATTGGTTTTTCCCTATGCCCATCACCCTGCTAAACATCCTTAATTCCCACAGCTCACTGGTCTTAGCGGTCCTTAAGAGATATTGGTACCAGTGTGTGCGTATTCTACCAGTTCATGTCCAGTTTTTTCGGTAACCTTAGTTAAATATATATGCTAACCCGGTTTCTGAGGACAACATGTGGTGATGTGATGGCTCAAAGCCGAGTTTGTTAGGAAACTGGCTCAGAGAACGTGGCTCTAGCTCACGTGATGTGAGAGCTACTTCCTCCATGCCTAGTTGTGTGTGGAGTTTAAGAAAAAATCCCTGTTACAGAGCAGCTTTTCCCTTTTTTCTCGAGTACCCCGTGCCCACGTACACGATCTCCCCGTTTACTGTAGTGTGTGCCGGGGCGTGGTACGATCTGAGCTGTTTCGGTAATCAGCTCCGCTTGTTTGTGTGCGGGTGGCCGAAGGTCGCGAATTCGCCCCAGGGCTGGTAGCTCATACTAGGGCTTTTGTGTTAGTGGGGCTGCTGGTGCTCTCCACGTTGCAGCCGTAGTCTGTGCGTTTCCGCTAGGAAGGACTGGCCTTCAGAAGGCCCAAAAAAATGAAGCTGAGGCGGTGGCGGGATCGGGGTGATGCTGTGCTCTGTTGGTTTGGATTGGCATCGTGGGTGTTGGTGGCCAGCAGTGGCCCTGTGGTCCTGGGCCTCGGTGGCCATCAGTGACAAGAAAGACCAGTGGCAACCCTTCTGGGGTGAGCGTCCGCATGAGGCCTGTGCCTGGACTGGAAAAGGGAGGCCGTGCTGCACGCCTCGTGCTGTCTGGTACCCCTGTGCTTCCCTTTTGAATGGCAGGCGTAGCCCTGTAGGTGAGGGCCTCTTGGAACCTTGGAGATGGGAGAGGGACATCACCTGGTGGTGGTCAAAAGGCAGCAGACCTGGACTTAGGTGGGGGAGGCGGTGCATTGGATCTGGAGGATGGTGGAAAGCAGATCGGGGTGTGATCCTGTCCTTCAACCAGTCGCTGGTACTGGTCGGTTCCGCCATGCATTGAGGGATCTTTAAACATAGGTGAGGTAAGGTAGCCAAAAAAAAGGCTTACAGTAATAATGTAAAAAAGCCGAGATGGATGAGGCCCACATGCCCCAAAGTCATGTCTCAAGTTCATAGTGGGGCCATGGCCCAATACACAGCCCTGAGCGAGAGTTAGCCCGAAGATATCTATGCTGCTCCTGATGCGTCCTGATCCTCTATATCTCCAGCAGGACAGTTTTTTGAGGTGCCCTCACAGTGCCCCTCCTGTCCTCCCACGGAAACCTCGCTGGGTCTTTCTGTGGAGATAGTGCTGAGGGTGGGTAGTAAATAAGACTATGGGCTGCATTTCTCACGGAACCTTGTGGTGGAAGTGCCGTCTCCTTTCTCCCACTGCGCCGAGAGTCCTTTCACGTTGCTCCGGCCATGCGTTAAAGTAACACCTAGTCTGTCGGGTGCTTTCGACCGTGCTTATTGAGTGCATTTCAACTCCACAGACACCTGGCCTGCCCACATAGGTACTCTGGAGATCAGGAAGCTGACTCTCGGCCGGAAGGAGGATCCGTGGCTCTTCAGCTAGGCATTTGCAGTCTATCTTGAGAACGGATGAGGGTTGTTTGACAAGAGGCTGGCTGCTCTCTCCATCCTTGTGCTTCGTCACGCTTTTCTCATCATTTTGCTGCTGGACTATACCTATTTCTCACCCCTCTCCCCTCTAAGGATTAAAGCTGCACGGTTTTGGCCAGTGATCTGATCCTAATGATTATCACTTATGGTTTGGTTCTGCTACCGCTTCCATCAGCTTGACTGCCGGCCTGGCCAATTTTCTTGAGCGTGTCAGCTTTCCCAGACCAGATGTGCATATGTTTGATGATTTGTAATGTGTTGTTCCTAACCTCATGGCCTAAGGAGACACCTTATTCTTGATCAAGTTGCTGGATGGAACTTTTTAGCCCATATGGTCTCTCCGCCTTCTTTCTTTCTCCTAAGATCCATTGTGCCTATCTGCTCTTCTCTTGCGTTTACACTGAGAGCTCTGTCTATCCTTGGTCTGAAGCACCCTAGAGTACAGTGTTACCCTATTTCCGCCATAGATGTTCCATTCTCGTCTCAGCCACTCCAGCACCTCATCCCTCATTGTTCTCGGCGTCGCTTGATGTGTAGTATTTTAGCCTCCCTCCCATTCCTCGCAGTATGGCCTCTTCTCCCTTGGCAGGAACCACACGGGGGCCCTCATTCAGAGGGTGGGCGTTCCATGGTTTTGTACGGGGTCTCAATTCGTCTCATGCTCCTCCACCCATCTACCAACTCAGCTAGCAGCACCAGGCCAGGATTCATCATCATCAGGCCCAATTACAAGAAGAACTAAGCTAGCTCAGTTAGTTTGATTCTTACTCTGTTCTATAGTCCTATAACCGAGCTCATATTATGGAGCTTGGCAGCAGGACCAGAAGCACCAGCCGAGGACCAGGAGCATGAGCAGGACGCAGGACCAGCAGGACCAGCAGGACGAGGAGCTGAGTCTTCAGCAGATGTAAGCACCAGCAGAAGCCACCACCGCCCATAAAGCACGATTCAGCAGCATCCTCCAGAAAGCAGCATCAGCAAGAAGCACCACCTGTCGAAGCAGCATCAGCAGTGGAAAATAAAAAAGTTCACAGCACGGAGCAGATAGCACCACCGCCATAAAGGCAGCTCATCATCAGCTCCTCCAGAAGCTGAAAATCTGACAGCCTGAGGCAGAGTTAGGGTGCTCCCTCAGCCCAGAACTAAATTCAACAAAAGAGCGATTAATCACAATTGAGTACAGACCGTGCTATCAGAAGCCCCAAGCACGATGAGAATTGACAGTTAAGAAGTGAAAGATTTCAGGTTAACACCCAGCCAGAAAGGAATTGTTCGGATTGATACTGCCATAGATATGGCGGATTATATCTCGTGGGAGGGAGTCCCTGTCCCTCTTGCCAAGCGGCTGGCACGCAAAGTAAATGGCTGTGGAGGCTGATTACTTCTTCTTCCTCCATTGGTTGTTGGATGGTTGAATCGGTTTTTAAAAGAAAATTGAATATTGACCTGGCTTGCAGCAAGTCGCTGCAGGCAGCAGGCAGGTGGGAGGCTCTGGCAGGAGGGCAGTTGGAAGAGCAGAAGGGCTGGGCAGGCAGGCTTGGCGCCAGGGAGTTCACCCACTGGATGGGGCAGCAGGCTGGCTTAGGCAGTGTAGGCAGGGCAGCAAGGCTGACAGGGAGGTGTGGAACAGGTTAGAGAGCCAAGTTGTCTGGCAGGCAGACTAAGCAAGCTATGGTAATAATAGAGGCAGGGGCTGGCCCATTTGAGTAGAAGAAGTGATGGGCAGGCAGCTCCAACACAGATCAAGGCTCTTGGCAGGAGCAGATCAAGAAAAAAAAGGCTGGCAGGGCATGCATGCAGCATGGGCACGGCTGGCAGAGGCATGTCGATAGTGTTCTGGTATAAAGCAGTCTTTCCTCTGAATGGCTGACCCCTTGGGAGTTGCTTCCCTATTAGAAATGCCGCGCGGAAGCCATGTCACGCAAGTTGTACCTAATTACTTCCTCCCCTGCTATGCGCAAGTGTAACGCTAGCATACCGCTTAGGAGCTCTCCGCTAGACTTCCGCTCTCCGAGCATCCGCTTCATGGTTCCGCTTTCTCCACTGAAGGGAGCGAATAGGCCGCTGGATCTGTTCCGTGTATCTCTCGCTTCATTACTGCTCGGATGCTCCGGCTCTGTTAGTTCCACTTCTTGATCACTACTGTTTCGCGTCCGCTTTGCTGACCTATGCGGTTCTGTGTTACATGCTTTAGGCCTAGAGTCTAGTGGGTTCCCCCCGGAAGCCTGTTGCGGATTGTTGACCATTTAAATCGTCATCTACAATCATCTGGCGTGTTTCCATCTAATGCGAGGGCTTCCCGTGATATTTAGTATGTCCGCTTTTTTTGGTTTCCATTTCGTCACCCTGCGTCCTCCCCCCGTCCTCTGTGTCCTCGTTCCGTTGTTTGTCGGCGCTCAGGAGTCTGCGGTTATGCAAATTTTTGCCCAAAGGCGTTTTGAGATATATGCATAAATGAAGAATCATAGAAGAATATGATAACCCTGTTGGTTTTCAGGACTAAACAACTGGGAGCTAAGAGCTTTGTTCTGTTGTGATACAGTGTGTCTTGATTTTTCTCGTCTGCTGTGTCCTTTTTACAAACGTTTTGCATCCGTTGGCCAGTGTGACAGGGCCTTAACATGTAGATGTTTAATGGCAAAGTCAGAATAGTTATTTCCAACAACCTTATAAATGTACACCAAATCCTGGTTGATTAGACTAGAATTAGAAAAAAGTAGTGCTGTGTTCTCTTTTCCAAAACTGAAAAGATATCTGTCTTCCCATACAGTTTTATTGGAGAGAGATAAGCATCCCTTAATCAGAAAACACTCACAGCTTTGGCTGGAGCAAGAAATGTTTAATTCAGCACAATTAGACTTCACATCAGCAATAGGTTATGCATCTGTTACACACCTTGACTTCAAAGAATCTGAAATCTATGCTATCTACCAAGATTGATGTAGTAATGTCAAGAGGAAAATTGCTTTGAATTTTTCCGTCCAAGGAAGGAACAACACAGATACAAGCTAGGCCCAGTATGACTTATGTGACTCAAATCCATTGCAGTGCCATTTTTTTTTTTTTGTAGGGCTGACACTTCAAAAATGAAAATAGTGACCTAAAGAAAATCTTGGCATGATCTTCTTGTTGAAGACTACCAGGCTGAGCCTGAAGGAGGGGTCAAAGATGTTATCAGTCAAGAGTCCCTTTGTGCCTGCAAGAGATCTAAGTCCAGCCTGCCTTGAGTTCCTTTCTTAACTCCTGCTAATATCCCTTGACCATTAGTTGTTCAGATTTCAGTTTCTTGAACTTTAAATTTGTCTCTTAAGGATTTTGCACCACTTCAAATTTTGTCTTTGTTCTGGTCCCTATTAGAACTGGACTCCTGAGCATCTGGTATTAGTTGGGTGATAATGATTATTTTAGGGGGTAGAGGCCATTGTTCTAAACACTAAACGCTAAAAGTACAGTGTAATTTCACATTAATTTACTGACTATTGTCCAGCAATGTTTCCAATGAAAATAATTGTTTTCCTCAAATCAAAGATTTTGGTTTCTTTGCATATAAATGTCAAACCTCAAAAAAAAAAAAAAGGCTATTTTCTTCTTCACATCAAACAATGTAGCTCAAATATTTGTGTATACTGGATATTGACGTAAATGTGTTAATTGTAATTATGCTCAATTTGTATAGGGAAAAAAATCCAGTTCAAAATTTTCTGGAAAATCCACGTTTCAGGGAGTGCATAGATGAGACTCTCCCCCACACTCACAGAGCAATGAAAATGATGGATACAGATTTTATAAATAATAATAAATAAATAAGAAAACTGAGAGCAAAGTGATAGACTTTCATTGCCATAGTGAAAAGAGAAATAAAAGCTAGGGAAAAACAAGCAACAGGATAAGCATCTGGGAAAATGAAGACATCCTTTGAAAGTGAAATAGAATTTTCTTCCATTCCCTGGCAATTATGATTTTATAGCAGAGCTGATCCTGCTGTTTACAGACCACTTCTGAGTATTAGGCAGACCCTAATTGCACCTAACAGCATTGTGAGGCACAGTGAATGAAAGGACTACCTGGCCCATTTTCATTTCCAGAATAATTTATCCTGTTTCTCAGCAGAGTCCTTACTGCATTTCACTTTGGGTGAATTACAGTAGCGATAGTAGTATTTCACACCACACAGAAATCTCAATTGTTGAGGAGTCACTCTTCACGTGCTACTAAAAATGTTCCTCAGGGCTCTTTTCAGGAACATCCTTTAATATTACCTCAGGATTATAACAATAGCATTGAAGATTTAGCATACCACTTCACAATGCTGTACAACCCTCTCTAAGCAGTTTACAGTGCCTTTACAAGAAGGGTACACACAAGCAGAGAAACAGAAAAACAACTAACTTTATTTGTGTACTGTTCTTCCTGCAAGATTGGATCATGTTTTGATTTCTTAAGCAAAAAATATTATCCTACCACTAAATTGGCTGTAACTGCTGGGTTATCTAGGAACAGAGGCACATTCTTACCCCAAAACAAAACTAACATGAATATTTGCCTCGGGCTTTTAGCCTAATATTAAAGTCGTATGGTAAAATGCCATGATCTACATGAGCTTCAGCAAAAATAGGTTCTTATCTTCTCCACAAACTTACAAATATCTCCAGTACTGTGCTTTCTAACCCATTATCTGGTTAAAATAAGAATTTAGTTTTCTAGCTCAGAACCAAGATAATAATTGGGGACTTATTTCTGATTTTTTTAGTTTTACAGGGCAGAATTAAGAGGTTTTTTTTTTTAAAGAGGTCCTTGTTAATTGGAAGTTTGAAAACAAAGAGTGTGATCAGGAAAAAGACATAATGGACTCAAATGGCAACTGTTCCCATTAAATGAATTCTTTACTGCTGGATAATAATTGAGAACTCACTGCTGCAGAAAGTTGCATTGTATAAATCTCTCTTTGGATGTCACATGATTGGTTTTAATGTGGAGACAATATTGGATGGAAAGAGTGGGACTGCAGAATGCTTGGGTTCCTACTTAACATTAGATTTGTGTTTTACATCAAAAGTATCACAAACACAATAATGGTATAAAAATCAGGGAAAATATTTATTCCAGAGTTGATATAGGACAGGGGTGGGATTCTACCTGTTTGGACCAGTTCTATAGAACCAATTGTTACGATTCTACACAGTTCAGAGAACTGCCAAATCGCGCCACTGACTCAGGCAGCAGATTGCAGAAAGGTAGATCTATGAGTGACTCTGTGATTCTGCAAGCAACTCAATCTGCCTGCCTGCTTTGCCTGATTTTGGGTAAAAGTTGTTCTTTTTTTAAAAAAAAAAAATCAATATTTACATAAATATTTACAATATTTACATACAAGACATGCCCACCCAGTCACATGACCACCAAGCCACACTCACAAATTAGGCCATGCCCACAGAACCGGTTGTTAAGAAATTTGAATACCACCCCTGATTTAGGAGCTGAAGTAGAAAAAATGCGTGAAGCTATTTAGTTTGTTGTTCTATCAATGTCCCATAGATTACTGTACAGGTATTCCTCAACTTATCATCACAGTTGAGCCCAAAATTTTTGTGGATGAGAAATTTGTTCAGTGAATTTTGCCCTATTTTAAGATCGTTCCTGCCGCAATTGTTAAGTGAATCACTGCAGTTGATAAATTAGCAACCCGTTGTTAAGTGAATTTGGCTTCTTCCCCATTGACTTTGCTTGTCAGAAGGTCACAAAAGAGGATCACACGACCCTGGGACACTCCAACCGTCATAAATGTGAGTCAACTGTCAAGCATCCAAATGTAAATCACATGACCATGGGGATGCTGCTATGGTCATAAAGTGTGAAAAATGGTCATAAATCACCTTTTTCCAGTGCCATTGTAACTTTAAATGGTCACTAAGTGAACTGTTGTAAGTTAATGACTACTTGTACTTTGGATTTAGGATCATACAAGAAGCTAATGATTGTTTTAACATTCTTTCTCATGCTTCTTCAATCTCTGAACTATGTTATCTCATATCCAAACCACCCCTTAACAGCTCTTTCATAACTTTCTTAACGTTAGTTTAAAATTCCTTTCCAGAGGCCAAGCTGGCACACAATACCGGATATTTTGAGTTTTTAACTCCAATTCTTTCTGTTTGAAGTAGGAGGAATAAGGGAATTTTGGTAACTACAGTATAGCAGAGATGATGGTGGGGCATAAATTGCCAGATTAGCAATTATTTATTCATGGGATTAGTATGCTGCTGGATTTTCTCAAGCTCCCAGCAGCTCTCAAAAAGAGAATAAAAAATGAAGACATCCATTGTAACAATCCTAATGAAGCCTCATATACTCATAAAAAAAATGAAATACAAAACCCAGCTTCAGCAATATATAACCGTGATTAATACAATGGAGACAGTCACTTTGTGGGAAAATTTGATTTTTACAAGTTTCCAGGCCGCATTATCAAAGCAGCCAACTCATTTTTAGGGGAGAGACATTTTGGAATCTTTCCAAAAAGCAACATTTTCTGGCCTTGACTCTCATCATTTTATAAAGATGGGGTACCACTTGTGATGACCCAGGACAAGGCACAAAGGTCACATGGCCAGATGAGAGTTCAAACTCCTCTTTAATGCTCCAAATTGCCCCCCAAATGCTCTCATGCTCTTGTCAAGTCCCAGAGTAAAGCACGTGCACACACACACACACACACACACATACTGGCTGCACCTAGTCCAGCAAAACAAAGGAACAGGGAAATGATTCCATGAACCAGGGAACAAACAATGAGTCCACAAAGTAAGGAACAAGGTACTGAGTCCATGCAGTCAGGCAGAAGCTAGCCGTCCTGCAAACTCCAAATGTCTATACTGCACACCAAACTCTAACAATTCAGCATTAGTTCCTGACAAATGCCACTCCCCACAGTGTCTCCTTAAATCTCAGTCCCCAGATGTACCTCATAAGGTTGGCCTGTGCTGTTCCTGCCTTCTTTCCACTCTCCATGCTCGGGAATCAGGAGGAGGTGGTCCTTGCTCATTGCCTGAGCTCCGTCGCCCCTCATGTCCACTGCTTACCTTTTCTTTGTCATCCTGACCCCTTTCCTCTCTGCTAACAAGCCATCCCAATCCTGAGGGGCCCTGGGCTGCCTCAGCCTGCTCCTTCCACATTTCTCTGAACCCAATGAAGCCTCCCCCTCGATCTCAGTTGGCTCCAGGTCTGGTTTGTCCTCTTCCGCAGATTCAGGCTCCGACAGGGGCATGACATCACTTGATGTTTCTCCCAGGAAATTGTATCTCGGAAAACAGCATTGGAGATACCTTGGTACCAAAACTTAAGGCATCATAAGTTCAAGTAAGCACTTGGATCTTCCATTTCCAGCAAATTTCTGGTGCGTAAAATAGGCAAAATATGCTCAAGGCCACAGCACTAGTCAATAAGCGGACCTCTGCAATAATAAAGGTCAGAGTCAATATTTTCCTTGTCCAGTCATGTCCAACTCTGGGGGGATGGTTCTCATCTACGTTTCTTAGCCAAGGAAGCCAGCGTTGTCTAAAAACATTTTTATAGTCACATGGCCAGCATGCCTATACAGTTCACCAAGGCAACAGAATGCTGTTATATTCCCATCAAAGTGGTACCTATTTATCAACTTGCATTTGCATGCTTTCAAACTGATAGCTGGGCAGGAACTAGGGCAAGGTCGGGAGCTTACCCCATTGCACAGTGCTCGGATCTCAATCTCATGCTGTCAGATTTCCAACTGACAAGCTCAGCATCTTTAACCACTGAGCATCTTTAACCATTGTCTTTAACCAATAACAATTCAAGCCTGCATTACCGGCCAGTTAGACAACTGCAATGTACTCCATTTATGTTATAGAATGTACGAAAGACCTTGGAAGAGGGGAAGGGGAAGAACAGAGAAGAGTGGGAGGAGCCCACAACCAAATAAGATCTCCCCCCCAACTAATCAAGCAGTAAAAAGCAAGGAATTTGTAGTTTCAGACTTGCAAGATTCTCTTAAGGCCCGGTCCCACTGCACTTACGGATGCAAAGAGGATGTAAAATGTTTCAAAAAGCTTGCCATCTGTTGGAAAACGCTATGCATCCGTTGTGTACTCACTGCATACGTGTTTCATATGCTCTATCGTCTATCCATGAGCATCCGTCCACTGCAATTTCATCCGTGCCAGAAGTTTTGAGCTGCACAAAACGTTGTGAATGGATGAACTTTCTGCCATGTATGATGTAACATCGCCGACAACAAATGTTCTATGTCCGTTATCATCCGTTAAATGTCCGCTGTATCCTCTCTGCATCCTCTGGCCATCCCCTCAACTCACATCCGCTGCAGCTGAAAACGGAAAGAGGGAGGAAACAAAAGGTACACGGAACCATCTACACAGCGTTAGTAGCACAGAAATAGATGGACAAAACGTTTGTATCTGGGATGTATCTCGTATATTTAGGATGTCTGCAGTATGTCTAGAGTATGTAGAAGGACACCTAGCGGACAACTGATATTTTCTATAAAAAGGGGGAGAAAATCATCTGGATCGCTGGGATGGTGGACCATACAGTCCCACTATGCTTGCACTGGAGTTTATCTATTCCACAACTATCCTTATCTGTCCCACAAGCATGCAAAGGCTTAACCATTTTTTCAAAGTTTTCACCAACACTTTATTAAGTAAACAAAATGAACCAAGTAAACTAATTGTCTTAAACAAAGATAAACTTTATTAACTTTCTTAGGTAAACTTTATGACTTTATTAAATAACCAAAATGAACCAAGTAAACTGTATTAAGTGTCTTAAGCAAAGATAACTTTATTAAACAAGTAAACAACTCAGTCTCTGAGACTATTCTGAGTCACTCTGAGTCATGTCCATGGTCTCAGCTGTTAAGCGGGTAGTGACTGTGGATGTGGCTGTGGCTTGAGTGCTGGTCTGAGGTGCCATTGGGGTGCTTGGCCCGAGGGTACAACAGGTGTTGGTGTGTTCAGGAAGCTATCGAGAGCTGACTCAGTCCCGTGAGATTGAGAGGCCCTTCATCAAGGACTTCAGATGTCAGGCCCAATACTGATGACAGATTGTCCATTGACGGGCTTGCCTGTGGGGTGGAGGAAGGGTTGGGAGGAGTGTAGTGGGGCTGTCTGGTCTGCAGCTGGGTGAGGAGTGGCATCTGTGGCGTCCGATGAACCTAGGCCTGGACTGGGAAGTTCTACTTGTGCTGTGGGAGTCCTGGTAGTCGTAGCCTTGGTAGGTGAGGGGTTGTTGAAAGCTGTGGAAGGGCTGTGACATCGCCTGGGGTGGAGGAGCATACCTGGACTGGATAGGAGCAGCTTCAGCTGAGCCTTGAGGGTTGTGCAGAAGTGCTGTGATCTTCTGCTTCAACACCTGGTACTCGGCCTGGGCATGTCCCTCAGGGTCTGGCTCATGTACGTGATGAAGGGCTTCCGGGCCTCAGGATGCTCTGTCCCAAGTCGACCCAGCTGAGAGAGAAGTTCTGTGGCTGGTCTTCATTGTGTCCCTGATTCTCCAACAGCACACTGTGGTCCTGGTCCTCCAGTCTGCCCTCTGCCTACATCCTCTGGAGCTGGGGGTGGGTTGGCCTCTGGTGGCTGCTGCTTCTTCCTCCATTTGTGACAGCAGGGCGTCATCCTCCACAGGATCCTCCAAGTCTGCAGGCATGGGGAGTGCAGCTGTGGGGCGGAGTTCTCTTGCAACATGGTCCCTTGTACAGCACGAGCGCGTGCGTGGACAGCGGTCGATCTCGTGCTCACTGTGCTAGCAACTGCATGACTCTGGCGTTGCTCCTTGACATAGGTCTAATGGCGCGTTATCGGCTGCGGTCTCCAAGAGCCGCTCGCTCACTCATGGGTGGCGAACGTCACCTCCGGTGCGAGCTAGGCACTCCAATCGGAACGGCTACATGCCATATCCCAGTGCGAGTGAAGCCTTGTCAGCCAGAACGTAACGCTGCTCCTGACTCTCTATGGCATGGAGTCATAGTTTGCGCTTCCAGGTTCACCGCTCGTGCCATCTCGTGCCTCACACCACTCCAAGTGTAGTAGACTTCATCTCTCTACCCCAGTCGCTCCTCTGCAACATGTACTGCCTCGACGCTTGCCTGCTTCGTCTGTGTCTCCTAGCTAGACTCTAGCGGCCACTCTTCTCCTCAGGAACTCTCTGTTCTCCCGTGCGAGGCACTATCTCATACCACAAGCCTTTCATCATGACCTTCGAACCCATTCTTTCATGACTCTCTACGGAGAGGTTATCATCGGACAATACTCGTCTTCCTACTCTCCGCTTTCTTCTCCCTGCCTTCTCTCTGCCAGGCATGGCATTGCAGCAGCGGCCTTCGACTGGACATATACACCGAATACCAGGTCCTTCTGCGAGATTTGTTCTCTGTCCAGCGTAGTCTACAGCGTACCTTCCAGCTAGCAGGCTTTGAGGGCTCTCGGCCGCGTCCACCACAGCACGCAGCCGACTAGTCTCAGCTCAAGCGCTCAGTCAAGGGTGCTGGTTTCGCGGGGATGCTCGGTTCTTGCCACCTTTTCACCTTCGCCTCATGGTGCCATATACAGAGTACGGCCATGGTATACCCTTCCACCTCTGCTTTTTGCCTGACTGACAAACCATTGGTGTTCCTGCAAGATGTATCTGGCAAGCACGTCTTTCCCCATATGCTGACTGCGTGCGTGCTGCATCCTTTTATATCCATGGAGCGGACCAATTCATACCCCCTGCATTGTGCAGGGAACGCTTTGCATCCGATATACATCCGTGCGGCTCCCCTTTGTTTCCTATAGGCGTAATGATGCATCCACTTATCTGCTATGCATCCGCCCCCTTTCCGCTATGCCTTCGCTTCAAAATTCTCCGGAACCCCCTTCGGAGGTGTCATCCGCTTCCATCCACTTTCATCCACTAGGCTTCCTATGAACATCCATTTAACATCCCTGCTACATACTACCCACATCCTTTCTTTTCCGTTCTGTTTATGCAAATTTTCGCCACTTTTTGGAGTGGATGAAAACAGATGGAACCACCCCTGAAATTTTGCTCATCTGCTGTGTCCTTTCTGCATATGTTTTGTGTCCATCGGCCAGTGGGACCTAGCCTTTAATGTAGCCTTACAATAATTTTCTTGTGTTTCCTGTCTGGTATAGCTGGGAGGATGATAACATGGGACTATCTTTAGATACCACTGGGATATAGTGATTCTTGTGTCATGTACCTATCATGAGGAACATGTTACATTTGTGCTTTGGGCCTTACAATGGCTCCTGATCAGTTTCTGGGCAGAGTTTCAGGACTGGTTTTGATCTATACATAAAGTAGTTACTGTATCTCCAGGACTGCTGGAAACACCTGATAGTTTTTGACTACACAGTGTAAAGCAGGGGTGTCAAACCTGATCACATTATGGGACATATCAGGATTTTGTTTGCCTTTGTGGGGCTGAAGTGAGCGTGGCCTGGTCATTGTGGCTAACTGGATGGGCAAAGCTGGGGTGGGCCAGGGGACAACTCTGGGCTGCAGGCTGTGTTTTTGACACCCCTGATGTAAAGGGTCCCCAAACCAGCAGGTGCTACTCCCCAGTCCTTCAGAACAGCTTGCCAGTGAAATTGGTCTGACTCAATCCTGCTCCCCCATCTTATTTAAGAAAATGCTAAAAAAATAAATAAATCCTGAGCTCTTTCATAGAGCACTTTTCATCTTGAATTAGTCTTGAAATATTCTGATTTCATGAGCTGGATTTAAGGGGACACTTGCAGAAAAGATTCTACTCAGCCCCAAGAAAGAGAGAATCATGAAAAAGAAACAATAACCTCATCTTGATTTTATTTAGTACAGGTAGTCCTCAACTTATGACCACAATTGAGCCACTTAACATTTGTTAAGTGAATTTTGCCCCATTGTACAACCTTTCTTCCTGCAATTGTTAAGTAAATCACTGCAGTTTGTAAGTACATGGTTGTTAAGTGATAACATAATCTAGAGAGTACATAACATGGTCTGAATACATGCATAGAAGAGCAGTTGCATTGACTTCAGTTCATTTTTCATGGAGGAGATGTAAGACTTTTGCTATTGCTTCAAACAGCATTAGATAGCATCTTAGCAAAGAGGGTTTCATCATACTAGATCACATAAATTTGGCCATTTTAACATTTCATAGCCATTACAAACAGAATCACCCAGGAGGCATATGAATTCAGTCCCTCTTGTTATCACCCAACTGCCTACTTGAATGAATAGCTCAGGCTGTCATACACTAAAATGTCTTCAGAAACATCCCGAGCAGTGGTGGGATTCTATTTAAAAAAAACAAAAACACAAACTTTCTTGAATAATAAACTAAAATAATGAACAAACATATATATGACATAGGAAAAAAATGGGAAAAAAACACAAAAAATAAACAAATAAAAGCAAGCAATTCCATTATCAACAATTGTGGTTCCTTATTTGTTATCATTATTGGTGTCATATTTACAAGTAAATCTAAAATCTTAAGCCCATGTCCCACTGCACCAATGGATGCAAAGAGGATGTAAAATGGACAAAAAAGCTTGCCATCCGTTGGAAAAACGCGATGCAGTCCGTTGTGTGCTCACTGGTACGTGATTAATACGCTCTATCCGTCAAACATCTGTCTACTGCGATTGTCATTCCGCTCAAAAAGTTTTTGAGCTGCATCAAACTTTTCGAAGCGGATGAACTTTCCCGCCGCGTATGATCTACATCCGCGATACATAGGGGCAACAAACATTCTACATCGTTGTCATCCATTACACATCTGCTGTATCCTCTGTCGGCATCCTCTGGACATCCCATCAATTACATCCGCTGCAGCTGAAAGCGGAAAAGAGGGAGGAAGCCGAAAGTCACACGGAACGTCCACACAGCATTAGTAGACGGACATAGAAAGGATGGAAGCAGATGCATCCTCGTATATAAAGCATTAAAACGGACAAGAACGTTCGTATATGGGATGTATCTCGGATATGTAGGATGGTCTGGAGTATGCTAGAATATGTAAAGGACACTAGTTGGGAACACCGACATTTCCTATAAAAAGGGGGAGGAAATCACTGGACCTCACTATCAGCCCGTAGCCATGGTGTACAGACCTCTTCAACCCTTGGTCTTTGCTCTAAACATCATCCATTGATTCTCCACCATGGATCATCACATTGCTCTTATGGTCAGCGCCATATTCAACACAGAACAAGCCTTTCAGACTGTTTCACCTTTTCTACACAAGGAGAAGAAGGAGATGTCCAAGAGCTGTGTGGGTCCGACGATGGATCGGCGAAAGTGGAGTTTGGACTGTATGAACAAGTTGAAATGGTGGAGTGGAGGAATGAGACACTTGAGCATTCCAGCACTTCATGAGGAGCCACAAAGCCATGTTTGATAAAAATTTGTGGAGCGTCTGAGACCCAGGTTGACCCAAGCAGAAACATGAATTTTTCCTCCAGCCTGAAAAACCCTGGACTGAAGGTGGCACTGACTCTTGCGCCACTGGCCTCTGGAACCACAACAGAAACTTGCCAGTATGCCTGGAGGGTGCCACACAAAAGCATCAGCAAAGGTGGGTCAGAGAAGTGTGCAAGGCCCTCAACTCGAAGAAATCATGGAGGAACTCTCCATGCCCAACACTTGAAGAAGGCTGGAACGGAAACTTGCAGAACAGTGGTATCAGAGGTGAATTTCCCCACACCGTTGGAGCCCTAGATGGGAAAGCAGCAGCCTGCAAAGCTCCAGCCAACTCAAGGTCCTCTTCTCACACTACAAGGGCTTCTTCATATACATCCTCTTTGCCAATGGTTTGATGCTGACTAAAGTTCATATATCATTGATGTTCAGCCATGGGTCTGCTTCAGATAGCCAGGTATACAACCGCCAGTGATTCAAGGGATGCTGGAGCAATCTCATCATGGGTTTCCATGATCCTGACTGCCTGACCAACGACACACAAGATGTGCCTTATTTTATTGTGGGTGATGACGCCTTCTCACTCAGAACCAACCTCATGACGCCCTAACACTTCAACAGATACTCACCCGTGAAGCGAGATCTTCAACTACAAAGGCTGCAGGCAAAGACGAGTGTGAGAAACGCCTTTGGCTATCCTGGCAACAAGGGGTTCCGGTACTTCTCACCAGCATGCAGCATCACCCAGGACTGTGAGGAGATCGTGGAAGCTTGCTGCATCCTGCACAATCTCATGCGCCACCGCTACCAGTGTTGCAGAACAGGCTTGTGGACCGTCAACAAAGGCAATGGGAACAAGAGCCTGGTGAATGGAGGCAAGGACTAACCCTGATGAAACAACTGTGATGTGCAAGGCCCAAACAGAGCATTAACATGGAGGGAAGAAGCAGTGCAACCTCCTGAAACACTGTGCAACTCCCCAGTGGAGCAGTGGAGTGCAAAGACAGGATGGTAGATATGCTAATGGATAGCTTCCCTCTCATCCTGTCTCATCAACTGATGAGATTGTGCCATGTATGTTTGAGTCTGGCTCTACAATGAATATGGCAAATTAAATAAAGAGTTGTGTTTATGTTGAAATGCTGTGGGATCAAGATTACAATTGTTAGTGATAAAGGGCCATATGTTGTGGCAGCTGGGAGGGGGCGACAATACAGTACCACTATGCTTGCACTGAGGTTTATTCTATCCACAATTATCCTTACCATCCCCAAAACTATCCTTACCCATCCACAGCTATCCATCCCACAGCTATCTTTACCAATCCCATAGCTTATTCTTACCGTCCACAGCTATCCATCCACAGCTATCCTTACCAAATCTACAGCTATCCTTAACCCATCCCCAACTATCCTTCACTATCCCACAAGCATGCAAAGGCTTAACCCTTTTTTTCAAAGTTTTCACCACACTTTATTAAGTAAATAAAAATGAACCAAGCGTGTGAAGCAAAGATAACCTTTATTACAACTGTCTTAATAAATGTATGACTTTATTAAAAAGCAAAATGACCCCAAGTAAAGGTGTCTTTAAGCAAAGATAAGGTGCAGTAACAAATTCAGTCTCTGGCACTATTCTCAGTCAGTCTGAGTATGTCCATCGGTCTCAGCTGTCGACCGGCTGTGGAGGTGGCTGTTTCTGGAGTGCTGGTTCTGAGGCACCATTGGGTTGCCTGGCCCGAGAGTACAAACAGGTGTTTGGTGTGGTTCAGTGAGTCTCAGAGAGCTAACTCAGTCCCGTGAGGTTGAGAGACCCTTTCTGGAGGACCTGGATGTCAGTGCACAGGACTGAAGACAGACTTTTTTGTTGAGGGCTTGGCGTGGGGTGGAGGAAGGAGATTGTAAGTGGGGCTGTCTGGGTCTGCAGCTGCGGTCAGGTGAGGCCATCTGGTGGCGTCCATGAATCTGGGGCCTGACTGGGAAGGAAATGCCCTCTGGTGTGCGAAGTCCTGTACTCGTAGCCTTGGTAGGAGAGGGGCCTGTTGAAAGGCTTTGGAAGGGCTGTGACATCGCCTGGGGTGAGGAGCAGACCTGGAGTGGGTTGGAGGCAGTTCAGTTGGGCCCGAGGGTGGTGCACGCAGTGCTGTGATTTCTCCTTCATCACCTGGTATTGGGCTTGGGCAAGGTCATGAGGGTCTGGCTCACGTACGTGATGAAGGGCTTCCGGTTAGAGGATGGGATATCCACTGTGGACCAACTGAGAGAGAAGAATGTGTGCTGGTCTTGAGATTGTGCCCCTGATCTCCAGCAGGACAGTGTGGGCTCTGGGCCCTCCAAAGTCCTGCCTCTCTGGCCTGCTTTTTGTGGAGTAGAAGTTGGGGGTGGGGTGGGTTGGTCTTTGGGCTGCTGCTTCTTCTTGCTCATTTGAGAACAGGGATCCTCCAAGTCCTCTGGCAATGGGGAAGTGCAGCTGTCGGGGGGGTCTCTGCCCGTGGGGGCCCTCCAAAGACACCTGCCTGGAACACAGTAGCTGTTCTCTGCACTGGAAGAGGAGTGCTCTCTGTGGGCTGTCATGAGGGAGAGGGGTCTCACGAGGGCCTGCTCCTAGTGGCGTAATCTCACCTCTCCGAAACTGCACTTGGCCATGACGTCATTCCCGGTCAGTGATCTTGACAAGCGGCCTGCACGATTTCTTGAGGTGTACTTGCCATAACAGGTGTGCATGTGCTTCCCCATCCAGGAGTACTCTCTGCAGTGTACCCAGGCTCTCTGTACTTGGATGCTCCCAAGCGTCTGCTCTTCTGGTGGCCCTTTCTCCACAGGTACTCGTTCTCCCTCAGCCATTCCAGCACCTCCCTCATGGTCTTTTCGAAATGGAATACTGTTTCCTCTCTCCTTCTCCTTGCCTTGCCTCTCCTCCCTCTGGCAGGGCTTCAGGCCTTCAGCAGCAGGGCTTTAAGGGCTTGGGGCTGGTCCACACCAGCAGCACAGCCAGCAGCAGCTGCAGGCACCAGCCAAGGAGAAGCACCAGCAGCACAGCAGGAGACAGGACCAGCAGCAGCAGCAGCAGGAGAAGCACCCAGCACCAGAGGAGAAAGCAACCAGCAGCAGCAACACCAGGAGCACGCACAGTCTATCAGCATATAAGCACCAGAGCCTTCAGAGTCAGCACCACGGGGTGGGATGGTGGTTCTGTCTTCTTGCAGGGCTGGCAGGAGTAGGCACATGCCTTTCTTTTCCTTCTGACTGTTCGAACCAGGTGGTTCTTTCAAGATGTCTCTGGCAGCAGGTCTTTCCTCTGAATGCTGACTGCTTGTGAGCTGCATTCCTTTTTATAATCTGCGGAGCTGACCACGAATTCATCCTCCACCCACAGTGCAGTGAACGCTTGCCAATCTGCTATCGCATCCGCTACGCATCCACTACGCATCCGCTATGGCATCTATTGGCGTCCTGATGCCATCTGCATCATCCTCTAGCACAAATCCACTTCCTTCTGCTATGCGTCCGTTAGCTATTCTACCCTCGGAAGCCCTCAGATGTGTCCACTCCCATCCGACTTCATCCGCTTAGGCTTCTACGAACATCCACTTACCCATTCTCGCTACGTACTTCCCCCGTTCCGTTCCTTTCCCTTGTTGTTGTTCTGTTTATGCAAATTTGGGCACTTTTGAGAGCGGATAACAACGGATGGAGCCACCCCCAAAATTTTGCTCGTCCGCTGTGTCCTTTTTGCACACATTTTGCATCCGGCGGCCAGTGTGACCTAGCCTTTAATTGGTGTCATATTTACAAGTAAATAATGTTGGTAAACATTATTTCCTAATATATTTCCTATCTTTGTTCTATCAAGTCATACCAATATTCCCAGCTTTTGTAATATTCTGATGATTCTTTATCCTTAAATGCTAAGGTCAATTTATCCATATCTACACAGGTTGCTATTTTCTGAATAGTCATTTCTCTGTTGGAATAACAGCTTGTTTCCAACACCATGCAAAGGCTAATCCACACCTCTTCTCCAGTACCATACAGAACAGTGGTGGGATTCAATTTTTTTTACTACCGGTTCTGTGGGAGTGGCAGGGGAAGGATACTGTAAAACTTCCAGTCACTGTAAAACCTCCAGTGAGAGATGGTATTTGCTGGTTCTCCAAACTACTCAAAATTTCCACTACCAGTTCTCCAGAACTGGTCAGAATCTGCTGAATCCCACCTCTGATCCTGAGTCATTTTGCTGTCAGAGGCAAAAGATAAAATGATCTCTTAGCTATTTTACACCCAGAATCTGTCCCAACTGGTGCTGAATTTTATTTTTACTCTGCTGGGGTAACATCCTTCATTACCTTTTAGAATAGTGGGACAGCTTTGGGACTGCAGGTCAGATAATAAAACCCTTTTAAAAAAATGTTCTGCAGTCTCTCCAGAACTGTCATCTAAGACCATTGTCTGATTCTGCTTAATTCAGAATCAGTCTTGGAGCTTCACACCTGATCAGATGACCTAGGTCCCATTCAGAAATTTAAATGAAGTAATTTTTATCTCCATGCATATTACATCCAGATGCATGTAAGGCAGGGGTGTCAAACTTGTGTCATCATGGCATTGTCATGTGACATATCTGGACTTTCCTCCCCTTTGCTGAACCGGTGTGGGCATGGCCAGTGCATGATGCATCCGACCTGTGGGCCACAAGTTGGACAGTCCTGATGTAAGGAATTCACTTTATAAAAGAAAGAATAAGATAGCTACCATATCTTCTGTATCAGAGGTGGGATTCAGTAGATTCTGACCAGTTCTGAAAAACCGATCACGGAAATTGTGAGTAGTTCAGAGAACTGGCAACTACCACCTGTGACTGGAGATTTTGCAGTATCCTTCCCCTGCCACGCCCACCAAGCCATACCCACAGAACCAGTAGTAAAAAAAAATGAATCCCACCACTGTTCTGTATGGTATTGCATTGGTTGGGGAAGAGGCATATAAGGGGCATCACCAAGTTCAGAGCAGTATGAGCAGCTGAAGCATCTTCTCCATTGGATTTGCTGGGACACACGTGAAACTCAGGAGGAACCCTGCGGCTTGTTCTACTATGAAGAGAAAACAGAAGCATTTTCCCATAGTAAAGGAAAGAAGTAGCTTTCCTTATATCTTCATTACCTTTCAGAATAAAGTAAGAAAAATATTTTATAAATCCTTTAAAAATTGGCAATCATGGGTTTGAAGATAGGGGATTTGTAAAAAAGAAAAGACAGAGCCTTGTGAATTTATGAAACAATATTGATATCATGATTTCTTCACACGCCAAATTTTTTCCCAGTCAGCATGATATAGCCTCTCTTCCATCCGGAAAGAAGCACATGAGACCGGGTTCCAACAATAAACTCTTTTATTAAACTCGTTAAGCAATAGTAACGGAACAACAGCCCAAGCTGCGGCAGCCCTTTTTATAGTGGCTTTCCCGCGGCTTGTGGCCAATGACACCGCTTTAACTGTTCCCACTGTTTGGCGGGTTAACCGGATTGATTCTCTAACAACCAATCTGAGAATGGCCTTTTCAGCCAATCAGAATAGGGAACTTGGAGCCTACCAAGTTCCATACAGAACAGCCTCAGAAATATATTCTGATGAAGATCAAAATGTCTGTGTTTTCTTTATACTATGAAGCATATAAGTTGGAAACTGAACTATGAAAAGGATAGCCTTCCTATCTGATTTTATTTTCTTTATAATTTCCTTCCTTTTCTTTTATTTGAAATCTGGGATTTTGTATGTGTGTCTTCATATGTATTTGCATGCTTCCCACTCAGTAACACAAGAGGATGCTGACCTATCACTCAAATCAAAGTATGTTTGAAGCTCAATACTTATTTATGTTTGTTTTCTTTAATTCTGCCATTTAGCCATAAAGCAATACCAAGCAATACCAATACCAAAATTATTTAATTCTCCAGTTGAAAATAAACTGTAAATGGGTCATGATCTGATATTGCAGTTGAATTTATCGGGCAATCTGTTACATTCTGAAGCAAACGCAAAGAAATCAAACATCTTTTCTAATATATTTTCACAACACATAATTTTGGGAAAGTGATTTAGGATTAATGGCATTTATTCCTACCAGAAAAAAGCAAAGAAACCTTCAGTGATTTTTGTTTATCATAGCTATTAGATTATAACCTCTCTGTAACCATATGGGAGCACAGTCTTACATTTTCCCCCTTTTCATTTAAATGTTGTTTATGTACAATATTGTTTATTTTGTAGGCTTCCCAGAAACATATTAGTACTGCTACTATGAGATGTAAACTGCATTCAGTTTGTGCTTTGAAATATTAGAAATGTGTCAATTGGTTTCCAGTTTTGAAAACTGTTAACTTTCAAAGTGGAAAAAAAGTGTTTTACGGCACTATATATATGTCAGCAGGTGTCAGAGTTATTACTTCTGAATTATAAATATGTTTTTGAAACATACTGAAAGAGTCTGCATCTAAAATTGCTTTCAAAATGATGCCAGTAAAAGACAGAGAAAGTATTTCCATGCAATACAATACTTATTACTGAGACTACCAAAATACAATTGTGATTCCAAATTATCATATAGTGTTGTCTGGATCCTGGTAGCCTGGCCAGTAGACTAAATCCCATATATAGGGACTGTCCCACTATTCTAAAAGTCCATATAGGGACTGTGCTGGTTGAGGATTTAGGAACTATGGCCATAGCATTTTGCAGATGCCAGTTGGAGAATACTACCCACTAATAGCAAAGTAGCAGAGTAGATACCTGGGTAAACGCCTACATTTTTTGTTTACAGGATGCATAGCAGATTTTTTTTTAAAAAAAAAAACCTTCACAAACATGCAGTAGCAGCAGCTTTCTGTCTACAGGCAAGTCACCTCCACACAATTTACAAGACAACTAAATCTTGTATGTTGGTGGAGATTTAGATTACTATCCAGTATCTTGTCTTAGTGGGGAATCTAAAGATCTAATTAAAGGTGCAGCCATGCAGTAAATTATCTGACAGTAAATGCTGTTGAACATAACAGCATGCAATTTAGAGCAACCATAGCTCATGTAATCCCAAGAAACCTGCTCATCTTCTGAGATCATTTTGTCAAGTCAATGCTATATTCTCTCCTCTGCTATTTAGTTTTCAGAAGTGGCTCTCTCTCTCTTTTTTCTTTTTTTTTGAAAAACAAACTTTATTAATTACAAAACCAAAATGTCAAACAAACAGAACACACAAAAGAAGCAAAAAAGAAAAGAAAACTGATTTTTTAAAAAAATTAACAATTCTATTACTATTACTATCAACAGTCTATGGTTCCTTATTTGTTGTCAATATTAGTGAGACATTACACATACATCTTATAGCGAATATATAATTATGATTTACATTTTACATTATTTACTAATGTATTTTCTATTTTTGTCTATTCCAATCATACCAGCATTCGCCAGCTTCTATAATATTCTGATGTTTCTTTTTCCTTAAGTGCCAAGGTTAACTTGTCCATCTTCTGCACAGGTTCTTATGTTCTGTATAACATCTCTTTCTGTTGGAATAATCTGCTTGTTTCCAGCACTGTGCAAAGTTTATTCTATCTGCTGTAAGAAATATTTAGTATGATATAATTTAATATTTTTAGGAATTTGGTCTATTTAAATATCCCCAATAGGAAGAATTCTGGTTTTAGTTCAATTTGGCTCTGCATTATTTTCCTCTAACCATTTTTTTTATCCTATGCCAGTATCTTTGGCTTCAGTGCAGGACCACCACATATGAAAAAAATGTCCTTGTTTCTTTTTACATTTCCAGCAATTCGGAATTCATATTAAGAGACATTTTTGCTATTCTCAAAAGTGAGATATGCCATCTAGGAAAACATTTTATAGTATTTTCTTATATGTTGTTTGATCTTGTAATTTTATATTCCTTGTCCAACTTTTCCCATTCTAATAATGTAATACTACATCCTATGTTTTGCTTACAAGCTATCATGTTGCCTTTGACTACTCCCTCTTTCTAATTCCATCTCTAATAAATAATTGTAAAATATAATTATATTTTTTTTATCTGGACCTAATAAAATTTTATCTATTTGTTGTGCCTTAGTATAAATTCCAAAGTTTTTTCGTGTCCTGGCTATATCTATTTTGAATTTGCAAGTAAGCCCCACTGGTCTCTACTTGTAGCCCCTGATCTTGGAGATCTTGCCATGCATTTTAAATTCCTTGCACAATCAAGAAGGTCTTTGTATTTTATCATTTTATTAAGAATCTAGATTATTTGGAATGTATCATCGCCTCCATCGCTGAGATCCAAATTTGGATTTTTAAATTACTGTTTTTTTAAAAATTTTGTTCCAATTAGCCAATAAGGAATCTCTAATTATATCTCTGTGGAAATACTTCTGCTTGATTTTCCCAATGTCCCAATAAAAATGCATGCCATCCCTTCTGTGAATCATGGCCTTCTAAAAATAAGATTCTTTGTTGATTTACCCACTCTTTCAACCAGAGTAAGGAGGCTGCACTATAGTATAGTTCCCAATTTGGGAGTGCCATACATCATACTGTAATCCCAAGAAACCTGCCCATCTTCTGAGATCATTTTGTCAAGTCAGTGCTATATTCTCTCCTCTGCGATTTAGTTTTCAGAAGTGGCTCTCTCTTAAGGAAGTCTGTCTACATAGAAATTGGCTTGGTATTTATTCCCCTTATTATTTAGACATAAGCCAAAAGATTCTCTTCTCCTTGATGAACATTGATATTTTCATTATTTATTTTTAAAGTGTGCAGCTTCATTGTGTATCATAGGGTTTTGTTTGGTTGTTGCAGTATTTTAAGTTACTTTCAAAACTGTGTGGCTAACTCCTTGAATGACTGGAGAAACGTAATGGAAATAGAGATGTCTGAAGGAAGGGCAGTGTATAACAATAAAAAAACAAGACAAAATGGGAGTCACAACAAAATCAAAGGCATGCTCTTTTTTTAAGTGTGTCTACACTGCATGCAGAAACAAAAAAAGAATTATGGCCACTATCTTCACTCTTTTGGTCCACTCTTTTTCCTTCAGTAAAGATTATGAAAGATAGATTGATGATAGATAGATGATAGATAGATAGATAGATAGACAGACAGATAGATAGATAGATAGATAGATAGATAGATAGATAGATGTAGACGTAGATGTAAACAGATGTAGATATATAGATACAGATACAGATAGCTAGAACCAGAACTAGAACCAGATTTATTGGCCCCTTAAATAAAGGAACAATGTAAAAATTTAGATTAAAATATCCAGATAGATCAAGACTAGAAACTACTTCCTTTTATTTTCACTCACTTTTATGCCCATGTACTTGGGAAAGAAAGAAAGAAAGAAAGAAAGAAAGAAAGAAAGAAAGAAAGAAAGAAAGAAAGAAAGAAAGAAAGAAAGATTCTCTTAGGATAGTACAAGATGGCAACAAAGAGTATTTAGGACCTGAAAATCAATAACAGTTTTATCTCCTCTTTCTTCTCATCTGATTAAGCATTATGAAATCTTAATATTCTTAGATATTAAACAATTTATGCTACTTGGAAAGGGATGGGAGAAATTTATTGAAATGACTATGAGGCCAAATTTTTAATATATAACTTATGGGGATATATGAAAGAAAAAGAAACACAACCTGGAAGGATAAAATAACATCATCATTCAAAGCAACAGTTAGGAAAACAAATAGTAATTGGGACAGAAGCATTCAGTTATTTTCTCAAGTGATGTTTTTTTCTAGGACCTTGCCATTTCATCAGTCATTACGAACTACGCAATGTTATACATGCCCCCCTTTAAAAAAAAAAGTAAGGTGCAAAACATTGGATGCCAACTGAAATATATGGGGACATAGTCTTTATGGTTCTTCTGCCACTAACCTATTAGAAAGATTTACATGAGTCACAATAGTCATTTTTCAGGTAAAAATGTTAGTGGTTTTGCTTCAAGGTTACCTTCATCAAGGTCGGCATGGCGACAGTGAGGCAAATGTGGTGGATAGATTTTTCAGCTGGGCTCAGGAATGAAGAAAATCATACAAAATTGCCAGAGAATAGCTGGCTAAGCAAACAGCTGAAATCCTATAAATTGAGCAGTGGAGGAACAAATGGAATGAGGAGATAAGCCCCTACTGAAAGAAACAAATCAGAAAGTAAAATACCAGGCTCTGTTGCCCTTTTTTGTTTTTCAAATGCATTATTTCAGAATAACATTATCAACCCAAAGGAATATTTTAGTAACTCACATGTAATTTGAAGTCTGCATAAAGCATTTATTACTGTAAGTTTGATGGCATTGTGATTTTATATTTTACGGGGTATATATAGGTAACAGGAAGCTTATCCTTTCTGTCCTGAAACAAAACTGATAACAGGATGTGAAAACTATAATTTAAGTGTCTTTTAATGCTTGGTTATGTATTAGGGTGCTAATAAGACTACTGCTACCCTATTCCAAGACAAATATATGGATTCAGATAACTAAGCCTTCCCCAACTTTAAACACTCCTTGTATGTTGGAGTTTGAACTTTTAGACAGCATGATTGATGGCTGAGAAAGTTGGTAATGTTAATCTCAGTACATTTGGAAAACAGCAGATTGGAAAAGGCTGATGTACATAGGGACACTCTTTTTCTTTATTCAAGTTTGATTATGAGCCATCTTGTTCTTTATAACTATAACAACTATAACTATAACAACTATAAAAACTATAACAACTATAACAACTATAACAACTGTAACAACTATAACAACTAAAACAACTACAACAACTATAATAACTATAAGGGCTATCCACAAAATAGATTACATTTTGCAATAGAAAAAAAACAAAGTGTAAAAAAAATTATTATATACACCTGAAAGTGACACTTAAATACTACTTTTCAACATATTCACCGAACAAATTGAGGCATTTATCATAGCAGTGAACAAGCACAAGCTTTTGTAATTCCATTGTCATCCAATCGAACATCTCCAAGCCACTGAGATTTGAGCCAGTTAGTCACCCTGCCCGCAGTTCCATGTCTTCCATCAAAGCAGTCTGTGTTCCAAGCCAGGTTTCTTCATACACCTGCGGCGAAAACCAAGTGGATAGTCCGCCTTGGTGCAAGATCAGGGCTCGTACGCGGCGGATGAGGACAAATCTTCCACTTGAAAGCAAAGTTCAGGACTTCTAGAGGCGAGAACTTTTGCTGTGGTTGTAAGTGCGGGGCATGTGTCATGCAAAAACACAAATTTTTTGGAGGCTTGAACTTTCCTCTACGCTTGTTCTGATTGAAACCTATTTTGCTTAGTTTTTTTGGCAACATTCACAATACCTAAGAGTTTTATGTTATGCAACCAATGTTCCAGAAAATTGATAAGAAGCAAAGCACACTTCTGCACTCACCTCCAAAAAAACAGTCGCCATATATATTCCATGCAGAGAACGCTTTGCAAACATTTTCTTGCGCTTTCTAGGGGGAATTTGAGTGCCTCCCACTCCATCAGACCTGCAACTTTCGGTCTCGCTTCGGTCTGCTTACACAATGTTTGACACAAGACTCATCTCCAGTTTACGAAATTCGGATAAAGGAATAGAAATCTCCATCTTTGTCGTAAGAAGATAAACAGTAATGTTCAATTGATGCGGCCATACTGCTGACTCTTGTGGGTTTTCTGTCCAGGAGTTTTAGGCAACCAATCTTGCACAAAATTTGTGGTAGCCTAGCTTTTGTATAAACAAATTTCAATGCAACAACTGTGTCGCAAATTTGTGGAAAACTAAAGTGAAAGTTCAGTTACTGGGTTGAAACGGTAGTTTTTCACGAAATCTTGTATCGACCCTTCGCGATCAGTTCTCAGTCACAATAAGCTCGGACGTCCGACTTCAGCTGATTTCATACACATGAACGTAGTTCGCCGACTATTACTCTTAAAACTTAATGCACCATTGGTGCATCCACCTTCAGTGATGATGTTGTCCCGTCACTTCACAGTTGCTGATAAAAATTTCAATCGGGTTTTATGGTTTTTTGCCAAAGTAAAAACCTTAATCACTGATCGCAGTCTGCACAACCGCGGGATATTTATTTGCAGCACGGCACATTCAAAAAGTTTTGCTGTGAATAAGCTGGGAATGATAATGACCTCCCCACGAAAGCATGACTAGATAGCGAGACTAAGCGGTGGGAATAGCACTAGACCGAGATGGCAATGCTAGCTCCGCCGCTTCTTGCTACAGGATGAAAATTTAAATCTATTTGTGGATAGCCTCTCCTATAAATATAACTTTAACTATGACCTATACTATAACTATAACTATAAAAATATATACTATAAACTATAACTATAACTATACTATAACTATAACTATAACTAATAACTATAACATAACTATGAACTATAACTATAACTTAAAACTATACACTATAACTATGAAGGGAAGAGAAGGACAAAGGAAGAAGGAAGGCAAAAAGGGAAGGAAGGCAAAGAAAGAAAGAAAAGAAAGAAAGAAAGAGAAGAAGAAAGAAGAAAGAGAAGAAAGAAAGAAAAAAGAAAGAAAGAGAAGGAAAGAAAGAAAGAAGAAAGAAAGAAAGCTTGAGGCTAAATAGAAAGAAGAGGTAGCAAGGAATTGGGTATGTCTGGTTTAATAAAAACAAAAGGAACTAGGGGAGACATGATAGCAATGTTCCAACTATTTGATGGCTCCTATACAAGACAAGGGGGATCAAATTATTTTCGCAAGAGCACCTAAAAGGCAAGAGAGAGAAACAATAGGAATTAGGAAATAAACCTCAAAGAGAGGAAGACAAGCTAAAACTGAAGGAGAAATTTCCTAATGTGAGAGCATTCAACCAATGGAATATGGAATAGCTTGCCTTCAGGTGTTATGGGTACACCATCATTGGAGGCTTTCAAAAAAAAAAAAAAGACTGGACAATCTTTTGTCTGAAATGGTATAGGATCTCCTGCTTAAGCAGGGGGTTCAACTGGAAGACTTTTAAGATCCCTTCAAATTCTGTTAATTTGTGTTCTATGCTTTAACCCTATGAATCAAAGAAATAGAAACCTGAGCTCAAATTCTCACAAAGTGACCCATAATTATTCATCACACTTTTAAAGATTATTAATAAATCCACACTTGATTAACCTTTTAAAGAAGGAATTTTATATTTCACTCTGCATAAATCATTTTAATATGGTTAGGGCTTATGGCCCAACAATTCTATTGAATACTTATATAAGAGCCGCAGTGGTGCAGTGGTTAGAATGCAGTACCGCCGGCTACTTCTACTGACTGCCGGCTGCTGGTAATTTGGCAGATCAAATCTCACCAGGCTCAAGATTGACTCAACCTTCCAACCATTCCAAGGTGGGTAAAATGAGGAGCCAGATTGTTGGGGGCAATAGGCTGACTCTGTAAACCCACTTAGAGAGGGCTGAAAAGCTATGTAAAGTGGTATATAAGTCGAAATGCTATTGCAATATGTTTTCTTTCTGTAAAGAATGAATGACTCTTCTGATTCACAAAAATATGAAGAAAGAGTAAACAGACTAAGTGGAAGGGAAAACTTGAAAAAATTAAGACCCAGTGGAGTTGATAAGAACTTGAAAAAGAAAGATGTGAGAACAAGAAAACAATGTGTAATACAGTGTATGGACTGTCCGCCTAGTTAATGATCATAGAATTAAATTATTCTGTCTATTATCATTATCTATCTATCATTATTTATCATTTATATATCTCTTTGTCATCTATAAAAGGCTCAGTGGCTCAGTGGCTAAAGGCCCTGTCACACTGCCCAACGGATGCAAAACGTTTGTAAAAAGGACACAGCGGACGAGAAA
>BHFT01044478.1:0-13826 GCA_004320025.1 Laticauda laticaudata
TTTTTGGAGCGGATGACAACGGATGGAGCCACCCCCGAAAATTTGCTCGTCTGCTGTGTCCTTTTTGCATACGTTTTTCATCCGTCAGCCAATATGACCTAGCCTTTAGAGTCTGCTTTGAATAGTACTGGGATTACTTCCTTTCAATAAAGAATTCTTTTTGAAGTGCCTAGCTTTCAGAAGTTCATTCTTTTTTGGTTGAAGGGGAAAAGTTCAGTGCTTACAGATCTCTAGAAAGTAAACAAGTGTCCATTTCAACTTCCAATATTGTAATTGCAACTAATAAGTTTTACAGAATTTTTAGTATGTGATGATGTTTTCAACTTATAGGTCGTTCACATTCAGAACAAACTTGATGCCTCATGGAGGCTGGGGGCATATCTGTATTGTTATTTTCTTGCTCTAGAACAATTCAGCACATTGTTACAAAGATGGGTAGGATGGAGTTATAAAGGGTGCCTTGAAATGCAAAGTTCAACCAGGTAATCTCTCAAAGGTGCTTTTTCAATAGGAAACCGGACTATCCCAAAGGTGCTTTTTCAGGAGACAATTTGACTTTTCTATTTTTCTTCTAAAATGTTTTGCTTCTCATCCAAGAAGCTCCTTCAGCTCTGACAGGATAGTGGGGAATGGAAGGATTTCATGTTTTCAAAGAAAAACAAGAAAGTCAAATTGCTTCCTGAAAAAGAACCTTTGGGACAACCATGACCTAGATGACCAAGAATCTCTACAGAAACTGAGCTATGTTCTTTTTTTTTTTCTTTTGAGGAAGATGATTCACTTCTCATCCAAGACATTTCATCAGTTCATCATTGAGACAACTATAGCCTGGATGACTGAGAATCACCACAGACATTCATCTCTAGGTAATTCACAACCTGAAGCAAAGACTTCAATGGCTGAGGTTTAATAAGAGCAAGGGTCTTCAAACTTGGAAAGTTTAAGACTTGTGGACTTCAACTCCCAGAATTTCTGAGCTAACATGACTGGAGGAGGAATTCTAGGAGTTCTAGAGAGACAGAGTTCAGGAACTATGCTCAGACTCTTCATGCAGATGGTCCCAAGCTCAGCCCAGATCAAAGGATCAACCACAATCTGGAGACATCCAGTTGGAGAACTCAAGTAATGAATTAACTGATAAATAACCTGTTCTGGTGAAGGGGTGTCCTATATTTCTAAGTGTCTTCTAACCCAGGGGTCTCCAACCTTGGCAACTTTAAGACTTATGGACTTCAACTCCCAGAATTCCTCAGCTAGCAAAGCTGGCTGAGGAACTCTGTGAGTTGAAGTCCACAAATCTTAAAGTTTCCAAGGTTGAAGACCCCTGTTTAACCAAGCTTTCCTCACAACCACCACTCACTCTATCAATCTTTTATTTTCTGTTTCAATTTGAAACATTTCAAGCAACTGAAAGTAACAAGCATGCACATACACACAAATAAAAACTACTCAAAATTTGCATAGTTCCACATAAGTATAAGCTTGGTACTCTTAAAAAAAAAAAAAAAAGCAATGTGTGTTTTTTATTGTAGAGTTCGGCATGTACTATATATGGATTGTTATCTACAATAATTTCAAAAGTCTCTTTATGTAGGGCATATTTCCTGCTGAAGTTGTACTCCCAAAAGAAAGTGATTTATAAAATGCAAAAAAACAAATAATGAAACCCACTGCAGAAGTAAAACCACAACTAACTGTTACTAAATAAAATGAAGCAATTGGGCAGGTTTAAAAAAAGTAGCTGTCTTAATGAGAACATTTTTCAACACAGAATTAAACCACTGCACACGGGACATCCAGCAATAACATGCTGCAAAATGCATATCTAAACATTTTGTAATTGCACATTATCTTGTACATGGAAAAATAATATGTTCCACACTTATCTGCACCAAATAGATTGTGGTGTTCTTTATACATTGGTTCTTAACAGGAATGTGAAGCAGCTCAAAGCATCACTTGCTGGAGATAAATGAATCTATTTCTGCCTTGAGTCAATTTTGCATATGATAATGCAATTTTTATATTACTTTACTAGAAAATACTTAATATTTTTGCATCGCCCCATTCACCAATGGATGCAGGCTGAAATATAACTGCAATTAATTCCATATATATCCAGGATCAATGGATAACACCATGTAACAAAACAAAAAAAATGGCACTAAAAAGATCACATTTTTTTAAAATTAAAAAAGAAAAAGCCAATTTCTTGTGGTTCTTTTTTCTAGAAAAATCATGTTTCCATCAGTGCATGTTTGACCCAGGGAGACCATAGTAGCTTACAAAAGCTTGTGCCTTTAAGTAAAATGTGTTAGTCAGAAAGTATATTATTGTGCTGATTTTTGGCACAAAATAAACATATCTGCTGACAATAATTTCAATATCGAATACTAAAAAATGCTGCTTTTTAAATGTGGACATTAATTTAGTACTTCACATAGAAATTGAGCCACAAAGGGAACTGAGGCTCTGCATGCATCTATTTAAAAGCAGGTATTAATTCACTCCGCCCTCAAGTTCAAAACACTGTAATGCCTGTTAGTTGAGAAAACTATTCACACAGAGCACTGTTTTCCAAACTTGGCAACATTAAGATGTGTGGAGTCTGGCAAATGAAGTCTACACATCTTAAAGCTGCCAAGGTTATGAAGAGTTGTTCTAGAAGATCAAGAAGACTGATCCCATTCTAGGTACTGCATGTTAGGATTGATAAATGCCAGCATGCCTGGAAGTATCTCTAGTCTAGTGAGGACTAGGGGTGACATGATAGTACTATTCAGTATTGGAGGGGCTGCCACAAAGAAGGGAGTGGTCCACCGATTCTCCAAAGCACCTAAAGACAGGACAAGAAACTATTTATGGAAATTAATCAAGGAGAGAAGCAATCTAGAACTAAAGAGAAATTTCCCAACAGTGAGAACAGTTAATCAGTGAAACGGTTTGCCTTCAGAAGTTATGGGTGTTCCATCACTAGAGGCTTTTAAGAAGAGATTGAACACTTGTTTGTAGTGGTATAGATGGAACACTTGCCACTTTTCTGTAGTGGTATAGTGCAGAGGTGTCAAACTTGATTTCATTGAGGGCCACATCAGAATTGTGTTTGACCTCAGGGGGCCAGGTAGGTGTGACCAGCTCAATGTCACTCATGTCGGAGGCGCAGGTGGTGGCCCCAGTGCTCTGCCACCAAAAATGGGCTCCTAGGCTCCATTTTTGACTGTCATGGCTTCCTGAAACCCTCTGCCAACAAAAACGGTGCTCGGGAGTGTCACATGCAGCCCTCCCCAGCTCTGTTTTTGCTGGCAGATGCATTGTGCCCCAGTCCTTTGATGTTTCCAGGATAGCCCCATGGGCCAGATCAAAGGACCCTGTGGGTCAAATCCAGCTCACAGGCCTTGAGTTTGACATCCCTGTTATAGAGCCTCTTTCTTAAGCAGGGGTTTGGACTGCAAAATCCATTCCAACTCTTGTAATTATGTTATTATGGATGGGTGAGCAACCAAGATGATAAAGAAAGAAAATCTTATGAGGAATGGCTGGAGTTACTAGTATGTTTAGCTTTGGGAAGAGAAGACTGGATGAAAATTTTCTTCAAGTGCCGAAAGAACTGTCATGCAGGGGACAGAGCAAAATTGTCCTGATTTTTTCCATAAGACAGGGAATGTATTAAGAGTAATGCATAACCTTACCTGATAAAACTCGGACTTCTGCTTCATTTCCAGTTCTTGAACTAGCAGGATTTTTGGCAAGGCATCTATAGATCCCACTGTCCCCTACTTGAATCCGACTGATTTGTAAAGATCCAGAAGGCAAAATGGCTACTCGAGTGTCACCAGGATTCAGAAGTAGATCTTCTTGGTTCCTTTGCCAGTGTACTGTAGGCATAGGCTCACCCACAACTTCGCACTTTAATAAAATGGTGTCACCTGCAAATGCTGTGATGGAGTCTGTCTGGGACAGAAACCTCAGTGGACCTGCAGAAAAAAAAGATAATTGAAATTAAGGAAGAATATAAATCTAAAAGATACATATATACACACAAATGCACATCTTATTTATTTATTGAGTTTACATGCCATCCATTTCACCATGACATAATTTTGGACAGCTTACAACATGATAAAACAATATTATAAAACATTATTTTTTATATTTTTATCAATTGTTTTGGAAAATTTAATTAATTGCCTTCTGGCAGAAGAAGACAAGATACAACCAGTAGAGAGAATAAAGAAAGAAATTAGCCTGGAATCATTATGTTGCTACAAACAATCCAAGTCTATCTTCTGCTGAATTCTGTTAACTTCTATCTAGCACCAATTTAGTGCTGACCAAGAGTTGACTAAATTACTGTGTACATTCATGAACAATAAACAATTTAATTGGAATTTAATATGTGTGGTCTTGATTCTTTATACCTGAAACTTTCAATCAGAAATGATTTCACATATTAGTATAGCAATAAAGTAATATTCAACTTTTCAACCAATGGGATTTTGTGATAATGGCATTCCTCAAGATACAATTCAACTAAAAATAATTAAAGTCCAAGATTGAAACCAGATTGTTTATTTTGTGTGATATAATTTTTCAACACTGAAGGACTATCACACTAGAGGTGGTTGATTGATTAATAGGCAAGATGGGCAGCAAGAAAATTTAATAAATAAAATAATCATCCTAAAAGAACTGGAGCACTACTTCAGCATTATTGGCATTGACAAATTCACCATCAACCAGTCAATTGCAAAAGACAGCTTTACTCAGAATACCTTACATCCTGCAAAGATACCTCTAATACCACAAAACATCAACATCTGCCTATCCCAAATCCTTGGAAAGGAATCAATAAGCAGACAAAAATGCAGCATCCAGTCTAAACATCTGACTCACTGTGTGACAAATAATAATAATCAGACCACATAATAATAATCAGACCGCAGCAACACAAAGAATTCAATTAACAAATAATAATGTAATGCAATATATCAATCTAGTCAAAGAATAATATTGGTAAGGACAACAGAAATGGGGTAAAGATTAGAAGAAATTTCATAATGATAAACTTTATTTGACAGTAGAGATTATTTACTGGAAGTGTAGAAGAAGAAAAAAAAACAGAATGACCATCTGCTAGGGGTATAGAAATACAATGAAGAATACAAGAAAATTTGAATATATGTAAGATAATTATCTGGACTCAATTATAGCTGTGATGGGTGCACCATTGAAAGATCTGAAAAACCACAGAGCGGAGAAATTCTCCTGAAGATAATCTATTTATGTGTTCACTGAGAACTGACCTCAGTTAGATGGCACATAATCCATCAGTTAAGAAAAGATATCATTATCATCTTGTACAAAAGATTCATAGTACTTCTGCAAAGACTATAGGCAGTTTACACAATCAAAAAAAATCTTATGTGAAATTCTATCTTTCTTGCATCTCCCCACCCCATACCACAAATGAAAAAAAATATTTGAGAGGCCACCACAAAGATGAGGGTGTCATTCTATTTTCCAAAGCACCAAAAGGAAAGAGAAGAAACAATGAATAGAAACTAACCAAGGAGAGAAGCAACTTAGAAATAAGGAGAAATTTCCAAACGGTGGGAACAATCAACCAATGGAAAAGCTTGCTTTCAGAAGTTGCGGGTGCTCCATCACTGGAGGTGTTCAAAAAGAGACTGGGCAATCATTTGTCTGAAATGGTGTAGGGTCTCCTCCTTGAGCAGAGGTTTGGACTAGAAGACCTCCAAAGTACCTTACAACTCTATTATTCTATGTCCTGTGAATGAAAATTACTGACTGGAGTCTGTCAAAATATTTGAAAAAGGTAACACTATTACTGTTAGTGCTCAAATGCTATCCAGAATAATATGGTGTTGCAAACTTTGTGAAAAGCTGAAAGACTGAAGGGACAGGCATCTAAAAGGTTCTTCTATATCATTGGTGTCAAACTTGCATTGTCATGGCATCGTCATGTGCAGTGGTGGGATTCCAAATTGTGCAGTACCAGTTCTGTGCACTTTGCACGTGGATTGCCCTTGGTGAGGTGAGCTGTTTTTTAGCTCAGCTGAGGCATGGCAATCCACTCTGCCACATGAATTAGCTGACCTAAAAAATCAATGGAATAAAGGATAAGAAAGGGTAGGGGTGGATGGGCAGGGCCAGCCAGAGGTGGTATTTGCTGGTTCTTCAAACTAGTCAAAATTTCCACTACCATTATGCTAGAACTGGTCTGAACTGGCTGAATAACACCTCTGGTCACGTGACATATTGGGAATTTGTCCCCTTTCACTAAACTGGGCATGGGCGTGGCCAGTGCATGATGCATCCAGCCTGTGGATGTCAGCCCTGGTCTAGTGTAACTGTCATGGCCCTGGACTTTGACAGGACAGACATTGAAAAAGAGGCTCTGAATCTTAGCAGAACCTCTGGATCTTGGAAGACATAAAGCCAAGAACCACTTGAGGCTGATTAAACTTAGACATAGCTGGAACAGTCAGATAATTTGGATGACATTTGGTCCCCACACCTGGTTGAGTAAAGAGCACAGCAACATTGTTTTATTAGGCTTCTTGCCAAGCAAGAGAGTAAATCTTTTGATTAATAACAGCTGGCTGCAGCCTGATTTAATAAGAAGCTCTGATCTATGTTCTCTTTACTGGATACAGTCTCTGATCTGTGGCTCTTGCATGATATTAGAAACATTGAATTGGCTGATAACTCTGGCTCAGTTCTTGGAAATTTGGACTGTATTTGGACTATTCTTTTGAAAGTTCTTATTTGGCAGCATATTGTTCAGGCAACTATCTGAGACTCTTTGATTTTCAGGCTGTTATCTCTTGACTTTAAGTAAAGTGTGATTTACCATACCAACTTTGTGTGAGTCAATAATTGAAAACTGAGGCAGGACACCAGCTCCTTGTCCAGGACAGGAATTTTCATCAAGATTGTTGTCCATTATTTGAAATCTTCCAATGAGGAAATGCCTATGGTTCCAAGGGAAAAACTTTTTATCAGTTTTCATGATCAGAAAAATTCTTGTTAGTTCAGATCTCCTTTCAATTTATTATTTCTGGTCCTATCCACAGGAATTATAGAGAACGAATTCATACTTCCTTTCCCATGACATGGGAACATTATTGGAACACTATTATGAGGTTCTCTTCAAGCTTCTCTTCTTTTGAGTTAAGCATAACCAGTTCCTTTACCCATTCTTCATAAAATTTAGCCTTGAAGTCCCCCATCATTTTTATCATTGGTCACTATATCATTTTCATTTTCTCAGCTTCATTGGTCTAGTGTGGTAACCGGAACTGGTTACAATTGAAGTGGAAGTATGATACTATAGAGCAGAAGTATCAAACTCAAGGCCCGTGAGCTGGATCCAGCCCATGAGATGCTTTGATATGACCCACAGAGCTGACCTGGAAATAGTGAAAGATCGGCCCGTAGTGCCTCTGCCAGCAAAAAAGGATGACTTACTTTTAGTGTAGTTTCTACTTTTGGGGAAACATGATACTTACAGATAGTAAGTACTATGTGTATCTTTGTTGATGCATCCCAAGATTGCATTAGCTGTGTTGGTAGCTGCAGTGCACTCAGTCCATATTTCAATGTTAGGTAATGTTTTGAAACTGGATTTTTCTACTTATAGTTCAAAAATTTGAATTCTTGGCAACTGATTTATATTTATAATGGTTGCAGTGTCCCAAGGTCACAGTGATGACTTTTGCAACCTTCTGACAAGCAAAGTCCATGGGGAAACCAGATTCACTTAACAACCATGTTACTGTGATGACCCAGGGTAGGATACAAAAGCAACAAAGTCATAAAAACAGGTGAAGTCCCTTTAATTCCTTCAACTTGGCTTCAAAGGTCCAATTATCATTGATTGGAGAGAAAAAAATCACAAAAAAAACCCGACAAACAGTTGTGAAAAGGAAGAACTTCTGTTCAAACTCAAAACACATATAAATTATAAATAGGAAAAAACAACACAAACCACAATGAAGCAATTAATGAGACAAGGCAGGATAAGGGCCTGAAGACGTCCACAGATATGGAAATACACACACTGGGAAGGATGCCAGAATTCAGATAAGAACTGACAAACGAGAAATATTTTCACGCGTTGCTTCCAGTACTGGCCCATGCACAGTTTGCCTTTTAAACAGTCCTCACAGTTGCAGCCCATGAAGGGGATCAAGGCCCTTTCCTTCCCCATAGACCATGCCATTCACATTGCTCCATTATCTGTTCCTCCCTGTGTGCCCTTGGATGAAGAGGGGATGGGCCTGGGTCTTTCTTATACTGGGTCTTTCTGAATGGTCAGCTGGCCTGTGCCCTTCCTCAGTTTCCTCCACAACTGCCAGAGCCACACTCCCACTCCCTGTTGGCTGTTCCTCCTCTCCCTCGGAATCAGATTCTAACAGGGGCATAACAGTTGCAAACTTAAAAACAGTAATTCACTTAACAACTGTGGGAAGAAAAATCACAAAATGGAGCAAAACTCACTTAACAAAAGTCTCACTTAGCAACAGAAATTTTGAGCTCAACTCTGGTGACACGTCAAGTATCACGTACAGGTGGATCTCAACTTACAATCTCAACTTATGTTGTTAAGTGACACATTTGTTGAGTTTTGCCCATTTTCCAATCTTTCTTCCCACAGTTGTTAAGTGAATCCCTACAGTTGATCTGGTAAATTAGTCATCTGGTTGTTAAGCTTATAATCAGGCTACTTAAATGTTTAAATGGCAATTCTTTTTATCCATCATCTCTTCTCCTTTGTGCTTCTGTGATTCTTTTGATGAAGAGCTGAAGGCCTTCATGCTTACTGCCAAGCAGAACTGTAGCATCAGCATATCTTAAATTGTTGATCCAAACATCGTTTATAGCATCGATGTTTTCCAGTGCTTCATTGAAAATTGACTCAGAGTAGATATAAAACAACAGTGAAGAGAGCATATAGCCCTGTCTGACCGCTCTTCATATTTCTCTAGTGTCTCAGTATATTCAGCCTCAAAATCTAAAGGACCGGTTTGGACAAAACTCAGCATCACTTTTTCATGCAGCTGTTGATAAAAATAGGATTACCAACATGATCGCCAAAATCTGATGATGGATACGGCATAAGAAGATGATAACTAAACAAACTGTCAAGAACTACTTCCCTGATTGCCACAACACCTTTGTATTTGATGAGAATACTCATCATCTTCACCTTCTTTTCCTAAAATAGCCATCTTGGCTGACAATAACTTTAGGAAATGTATAGCCTGAATCCCCTTTCATGTTTCTACAGTTAAAAAAGTTCCCATGGTAGCAGATCATTTTTTTTTTAATTTTACACTGAAGAGCAAAAGGCTAATTAGCTAGTTCTCTTTCATTTCTTCTAGTCATCAGGGAAAATAAAAACACAAAATCTTTCTGGTTTTCAAACTAAATTCTTGGCACAATGTCAGGGTGTCGAACCATCCAGTATGCCCTCAAAAAGAAGACAGATTAAAAAGTGCCTTTTAAGCTTGTTTAAATTAAAACATAGATAGATACGGTGACACAATTCCCAAAATGACCTCAGGAAGCTGTTTAAAATGACTTTGACATCTGTAGCAGGATATCGCATAACACAGCAGCAAAGATGAATTGGAATCAGAAAGGAAGAATTTCTGTCTTTTTTTAATGACAGGAGGTATCTGGTATTATCTGAATTTCAAAATTGCTTTGACATTGAATATTTCCCCCATCTACTCATGTATGGAATACCTTCCTTCATGATTGCTGAGCTTCCTGATATTCTGAATCTGTTCTACTTCAATTCCGTATATCCTCAGTTACAGATTTGTCTTGTCATAGCAACAGCAACAAGCACTTTGACCAGGGGTGTCAAACTCAATTTCATTGAGGGCCACATCAGGGTTATGTTTGACCTCAGAGGGCCAGGATGGGTGTGGCCAGGATGATGTCACTCATGTTAGGGGGGTGCCAGTGATGGCTCGAATGCTGTGCCAGTTAAAATGGGCTCTTGAGCTTCATTTTTGGCTGCAATGGCCTCCTGCAACCCTCTGCCAGCAAAAACTCAGGATGAGGGGCATGTATGGCCCCTGTGAGCTTCATTTTAAGCTGGGACAGAATTTTGTAACCTTCTGCCAGTGAAAATGCAGCTTGCAAGGGTCACATGTGGCCCTCTTGAGCTCTATTTTCACTTGCAAGAGGCACCATAGGCGTGTCCTTTGCTGTTTCCAGGGTAGCCATGAAGGCCAGATCTAAGCACCCCCATGGGCCAGATCTGGTTCCCGGGCCTTGAGTTTAACACCCCTGACTTATATACTTGTTGTGGTTAGCCTGCAGCAGGTGCAGATGGTTCAAGAGAGTGAGGACTCAGATGAGGGACCAGGACCATTAGGGAATGGACTGCTGCCTTCAGAGATTGTGGGGGTTGGCAGCAGCAATGAGGAGGTTTCCGAGGAGCCTGTGCCAAGTGCACATATGTGAAGAGCTGCTCGTAGGAAAGAGCAGCTGCAACAGCATGGGCAAGTCAGGAGTAGATCTGCAAGGTAATGGCCCCTCTTTCAAGAAAATAAAAGCCAGCTGTGAACCAGACATTCTTTGTAGGAAACAAAAACATTTTGAAACTCCAGCCTCGTGGACATTGCAGTATCTTAAGTTGGTATTTGAAGACTCTTGTGTTGTAAAATATTTCTTATCTGTTATTCTTGGCAGCCTTGCACAGTTTTGGTGAGGCTTGTGCTTATAAAAGTTAATTAGTATGCAGCAGCCTTTTAACCAGGGATTCGTAAGAATCATTAAAAGATTTATGTTCCCTTTGGTTCGTGTTTGTTTTATTGGAAAAGGGTTTGGGTCAGAACAATACTGCTTCACAGTGCTTTTATAGAACTAAGCTGTCTACAGAGTCAGCATATGCCCCCCAGGCTCTCTGGGTCATCATTTTACCGACCTTGGAAGGATGGGCCAACCTTGATGGATAGACAAACAGACAATAGAAAATAGATGGATGGATAGATGAATGGATGGATGAATAGCTAGAGAAGATAGATGGATATCACATGGAAGATGGATGGATGTATAGATGGATGTATAGATGGATGTATAGATGGATGTATAGATGGATGGATAGATGGATGGATAGATGGATGGATGGATGGATAGATAGAATTGTATTTTGCAAGAGCAAGTCTTCATCTAATGATGAAAGGAGCACTGCTGTTAAAAATGGCCAGGGGATGGCATTTACTACTATTATCTGCCTTTGAGGAGCCTGAGACTGCAGGGAAATTGCCAATATCACCTATAAAGAACAGATGTTGGAGACCAGCAGGAGAAGAGGAACAGTAACTACAGGTACTCCCCGACTTACAACCATTCATTTAACAAGTATTCGAAAAACCAAGTGTACTGGAAAAAAAGTGACTTACAGCTGGCTGGTCCTCACACTTAATGACTATCACAACCTCCCCACCCTCACACAGTCCAAATTCAAGTGCTTGGCACCTGCTCTATTTATGACAACTGCAGCATTCCGGGGTCACTTGATCACCATTTGCAACTTTCCCAACCAACTTTCAACAAGCTAAGTCAATCAAGGAAGCTGCCTTCTTATAAGAACTGCATGATTTGCTTGAAACCTGAAATGATTCATTGAGCAATCATGGCTAAAAATGGTCATAAGATTGGGCATGCATGGCTCACTTTCCTTGCTTAGCATGGAAAGTCTATGCACAAGTGTGGTCATAAGTCAAGGATTACCTGTAATGAGCAGTCTAATAATGTCTTTCTATGATTGTTTATAATGGATGCAGTGACTCAGTGGCTAAAACCCTGAGCTTGTCGATAAGAAAGGTCAGCAGTTCAGCAGTTTGAATCCCTAGGGACGTGTAATGGAGTGAGCTCCCATTACTTGCCCAGCTTCTGCCAACGTAGCAGTTCAAAAGCATGTAAAAATGCAAGTGGTAAAATAGGGACCACTTTGGTGGGAAGATAACAGCATTGCGTGCACTTTCGGCATTTAGTCATGCCAGCCACATGACCATGGACATGTCTTCAGACATTGTTGGCTCTTCGGCTTTGTAACGGAGATGAACACTGTCCCCTAGAGCCGGAAACGACTAGTACATAAGTGTAAGGGGAACCTGTACCTTTACTTTTATGGTTGTTTGTCTTTAATTCTGCAGAGACAAAATACAGGTTTTAAATTCTCTCACCATAACTGGAACTCAAACTGATGTTATAAATTCTCCTTTCCTGTGTGGAGCTGGAAATACACAATGAAGTCTTGTGACCTATCCTTTTTATCATCTCTTCCTCAAGGCTTGTTAGGCTGTCCTGAGCTTCTTTTCTGCCTTCCCTTCCTGTTAATTTGCACAATCATCGCAGAACAATGTCTTTCACAGCTCAACTTCTCATCAAATCTTTGTCCCCTAAGGGAAAATTGCCTCCTAACTGAGGCCTCAGCAAAGACTTAGCACACCTGCTTTCAATTTCTAATAAAAAAAATACCACAGAAGCTTGATTTGCCTTACAGCCTAGTTGGAAGCCTATCAAGATCCCTATCTTCTCCCTACAGATGGTCTAATTATTAAGTAATTAAAGTTCATTTAATAATAAAAAGAGCTTATCATTTGGGGGACAGACCTTGGGGTCTGGAACATGTATATGACTATGAAATATTCGGCAATTTAGTAACACTCAGTACAATCCTCCAAGGAAAAATGCTTTGAGATGCTTTGTTTGTTTCAAATTAGAGTCTGCAAGGTTATTTAACAGGGAAATGAAAAGCCCATTTCCCATCAGTCCTCCCTTCAATATGCACAGCAGCTGAAGGACAGTAAATGAAAAGGAACTATTGGCCTCTGGTTACTTCTGATACTGTCAAAGGGAATGAAAGCAGGTGGAGACCTCTCATTGGTCCAGCACTGAGAAGGGAAGAGATGAAACAGGTAGGAAGAGTAGAGACTAGAGAATAACAGAGCAAGAAGGGACCTTAAAGGTCTTCTAGTCCAACTCTTCTAGTCCAACCAGGCTCAATATCAGTAACTGCGAGAGGGAACTTGGAGTCCTAGTGGACAACCAGCTATATAGGAGCCAGCAGTGTGCAGCAGCAGCCAAAAAAGCTAATGCAATCCTAAATTGCATTGAGGGATGCAATCAAAATCAAGTAAGGTACTAATATCACTCAATAAAGTCTTAGTAAGACCATACCTCGAGAACTGAATCCAATTTTGGTCACAACATTATAAAAAGATGTTGAGACTCTAGAAAAAGCATAGAGAAGGATGATTCAACCAGGATGATTTGGGGACTGAAAACTAAGGCATATGAAGAACAGTTACAGGAACTGGGCTTGGCTAGTCTAGTGAAGAGAAGGACCAGGGGAGACACGATAGAGATCTTCCAATATTTGAGGGGCTGCCACAGAGAGGAAGAGGTCAAGCTATTTTCTAAAGTGCCTGGAGGCCAGACAAGAAATAATGGATGGAAACTGAACAAGGAGAGCTTTATCTTGCAATCTGCAACTCTTACACTGCAAAAAACATATGGACTACACAACTCGATCAAGGCAAAGCAATAGACAAAATCTACATAGACTTCTGTAAAGCCTTTGATTCAGTGGTACGCGATAAACTACTCCTAAAACTAAAATCTTATGGTATCTCTGGACACCTGCATAACTGGAGAGAAGCATTCCTGTCAAATAGACAACAAATGGTCAAAATTGGGAATGTCCAATCAAATTCTGTACCTGTCAACAGTGGTGTCCCCCAAGGCAGTGTTCTAGGACCAACTCTCTTCATACTCTA
>BHFT01044479.1:0-11395 GCA_004320025.1 Laticauda laticaudata
GCGGCACATCTGTCCTGCACTGGAGCTTTCAGTGCAGCTTGGCTTCGTGTGAAAGGATGGCTGTTATCATTAGGAAACCAGGTTTCTCTGGGTGCCTGGTGGGGGGGTGTTTGAGGCTGGAGGTATCAAGGGGAGTCTGTTTGTGCCCAGGTGTTTGCCTGGTTGTGTGTGGAGATCTTTCTATTTTGAGAGTGCAGGCTTCCAAAATGATGCAGTCTGCTGAATCATCTCTTCTATTCATACTTTCAGGTTCTTTTTTTCAGTCTCTATGCTTTCTCGGAATTATTCTGTGGCCGGGTTCTATAGTGGTTAGGGTTTTGGTGTGACTGAAGTTGATGTTGTGACCTGTGCTTTCATGCGTTGACTATGTAGGAGATGTGTTCCAGCTTTTTTAGCTGCATTTTTGTGTTCATTTAGGCAGGGTACTATATCTTCTATTGTCTGTCCAATGTATGTGGCCGGGACATTATGCACAGGGAACTCGTATATGCCTTGGTTTTCCAGGTCAATTTTGTCTTTGGGTTTTTAAGGATGCTTGCTATTTTTTGTCTGTTTTGAAAGGCAGTCTTGATGTGATGCCTGTGTAGTATCTTACTGATTTTGTCTGTAGTACCCTCTTATGTAGGCAGGACAGCTGTTCCATAGGTCTGTTGATCTTTCTAGGTCTCTGTTATATTCTTGGGTGTGGTGTTTTTGTGGATTCAAGCTGGTGATTTTGTTTTGTGGAAGCCGTTGGCTGCAATACTTTAGTCAGTGGTGTTAGTTCAGTCTTTATATGTGTCTTATCTGCCAGGCGTTTGGTTCTGGAAATTAGTGTTTTCGCCACGGAATTTATCTGTGCTGGGTGGTGGTGGGTTGGGCGTTGAGGTAGCGGTTGGTGTGTGTTTTCTTTTGGTATATGGTGTGTCCCAGTTGGCAACTCTGTTTTTTGTAGATAGTACACTCTAGGGAATGGTAGTTGTTTGTTAATTTCCGTTCCGCATGGTGACTTGATTTTGGGGTGTGTGTGTCTGTTTAGGTGTGATTAGGAATTGTTTAGGTTTTCTTTCTCCATGGGCCAAATCACAAATGTTGTCATCGATGTATCTTAGCCAATAGTTTGGGTTCTGGGTGGCATAGCCAGGGCTCTGGATTCGACTTCTTCCATGAACAGGTTTGCAGACGGGTGACAGTGGTACCCATAGGGGCTCTTCAATTTGCTTGTATCTTTAGTCCTTTTATATGAAATATGTGTTGGTTAGGCAGTGTTCTGTTAGTTCCATGAGGTCTTTAGCTGGTTGGTATTGTATTTTTGATGTTTCAAGAGTTTCTTTTATTGGGACTTTGATGAATAGTGAAAACCACGTCGAAACTTACAACAGATCTTGTTCCACGTGTAGATCTTTGTTCATTTCTTAGAGTGGGTGTGAGTTTGCTACATATGAAGCCGAGTTTTCACCATGGCTGTCATTGTTTTGCTAAGTGTTTCGCTAGGTTTTATAATGGTGTCTCCTTTGGAGCTGACTATGGTTCTGAGATATGCCTTCTTTTGTGTATTTTTGGAAGGCCGTATAATTTTTGTAAGGCATCTAGAAGATTTTCTCTTGGGATGATCGTCTGTTGGATTTTCTTTGCTTATGTGGCTGTTTATTAATTTTCTTCTTGGTTAATTGTTTCCAGATATGTGGTTGGGTCTGTGTTTATAGGTTTGGGTGTGGGAGTCTCTGGAGTAGGTCTGTCAATTTGTTTCGTAGTTCTTTTCCTATCCATTACTACTGTGGCATCCCTTTGTTTGCGGGACGTATTATTGTGCTGTTATCATTTTTCAAGTTTGTACGCTCTGAATTCATGTTTTGCAAGTTATTTTTTGGTGGTTTTGGCTGTACATAAGATGTTAGTAACTGGTTGTCTTATTCTGTCAGCTTCATCTGTAATTGAATTTGGTTAGGCTGACTTTGCTACTGCACATATGATGGATTCCTGTAGGGATTTGTTGGGTACTATGGCATAATTGAATCCTTTGGTTAGGAATCTGTTTCGTTTGGTGAGTTCTCTGTTTGGAAATGTTATATACTAATTGGTTTTTTCAGGTGTTGCTGTGAGTTGTTGGGGTTTTTCTTTTCATGTTCTAATTTCTTTAGTTTCTTTAAGATTTTTCATTTTTGTAAGTGGTTTCAGTTTAAGCTTCCAAGTTGTAAGTTGTTTTATCTTATCCCAAAGTAGAGGGTGGATTTTGCTGCTCAATTCCGATGTAGTGCTAGCAATTCTTTGTTTAACTGTCCAATTGGAATCTTTTACTGTGAAACTTCGTTCCTGAGTAAAGCCATTTCCCTGTTCTTTTCAGGATACGTTTTGTACTGCTGTGTTGTGGTGAAATGTTAATTTGAAGCAGGTTGGTGTTCATTTTTTGTCTCTGCAGCTGCATAGGATATTTCAGGTCACATAATATTCCTGCTCTTTTAACTTCTAGCTTCTCATAGCTTTGATTGGCTAATTTAATTTCTCCCCCACTAGAGTCAGATATTTGTTTTTTTAAATTTTGCGGGTACTTACAGTGTTGCTGTTCAGCCTTCTTCGGGTATGTATCCCACGTCATTGTAGTGCTTTTAAAGTTGAGCAACGTTTCAGCAGATCTCATCTGCCATCATCAGGCTTCTGTATAGAGTTTGTATGTGGGTCAGAGTTTCACAGTCTTTGGTTTTAAATTTGAGGCTAACCTATGCTGTGCCAGGATGGTTTTTTTTCTTCATCATGATTGGTTGGGAGTCTTGGTCTGTGTTTATTATGGAAGTTTTTATTCCATGTCCAAGCAACCACAATGACAAATAGGAAGAAACCGACTGTCCTAGTGAGATAGCAATTGGTCTTTGAACTGTGGCTCTTTGAGTTGTGAGATTATTCTGGGTAGCAGAATCTATAATAAAGTCCTTTTTCTATAAAGGGATACCTGGTCTATCATAGCTATGACTTTGTAAATCTATATTAATGAATGCTGTTTATTATATTTCACTTTTTAATGTTATTGTGTACAACTCATTTATAAATAGTTTTGCAAAAGGGATTTGTATCTGGAAAGAAGGCAATTTCTGTATTTGCCCCCCAAAAAACAAAATAAACCCATAGGTAAATATTTGTTTGCCTGGACAATTGCTTAATTTTAATGAATTCAGTGGAGTAAGGTATATAATTTGCAAATAAAGTATGGACATTTTTCTGCATTTGCCTTCCATTCTTTGAGCCTCCTTTCAACCTGCTTGTTTTCAGTTTTCTATTATACCTTTGGAACAACGGAAATAAAATGATGGCTATAAAACTGTAGAAGACTTACAACACTAGTAAGGAGTTTCCTTATGTTGCCTCATCCATCTGAAGGGACCTATACATCAATATGACTGACAAGGCAAATTTTAATTGCTTTAATTTAATTTATTTAATTTATAATTTAATTTTTAAAGGAATCCCTCTACTTTAAAAAAAAATCTCATTCACATTTTTTGATCCAAGAGTAAATTGCAGCCAGATGTTGGGACTTCTTTGTTCTTCAAGAAGCAAGGTCAACTCCTGAGTTTCCTTCCTTGTCAGGAACTGGGTTGGATTGAGCTCCTGCCCCATGCCCATTTCAGTTGCTGTAGCAATGATGCTATTTTTACCCCAAATTCTCCAGTTATATTCCTGGGACAAGAATAGAAAATCAATCTGAACTGGCAGCTTTTGACTAACCAAGAAAATGGAAAAGTTAGAATAAGTTGACATTGCCAACAATTACCATTATAAAGCTCATATAATCTAGAAATGCTTCAAAAGGAAAAAGATACAATAACTCAGCATTTGACAGAAGTGCAGAAATCCCTGTAAGACTATTTTAAGATCCTCATGACAAATAACTGGTTATGGGATTTGGTTTTTATGGAGATTAGGGAGAAAATGTCAAAGTGTCTTGATCTGAACAAAGTTATAGAGGGGCTTTCCTCTCACACAACAGGCATATCCTTCTTAGCAGGTAAGGAAAATAAAACAATAGCACCTTACATCTGCACATTTAGTTAGTTAGATGAATCTAATCAAATACTAATTATCAGATAAATGTTCACCATCTCAACTTCCCTTTTGCAAGCAGTTACAATAGCAATAGCATTTGGACTTATATATGGCTTCATAGTGCTTTATAGCAAGGGTCTGCAACCTATAGGCTATGGACCACTGGGGGCAGTGAGTGGATTACAACTGACCCACGAAAAAGGCTGTGAGTGCTCGGACGCCCATCCTCACTTGCACAAACAGCAGGTGAGCTCATGCATGCTCCATTTTCATGAGTGCAAGGTACATGTGCATGGTGCTCATGCAAATGGAGCTGTGTGCATGCAAATGTGCTTGCTGGTTGCTCATGCAGAATCATCCCATCTCCCCCCCCCCCNCCCCCCCCCCCCAGTCCACAAACCAATAAATGTTGGGAACTCTGCTTTATAACATTTTCTAGGTGGTTTACAGAGGCAGCATATTTCCCCCTACAATCTGGGTTACTCATTTTACCAAGGATGGAAGGCTGAGTAAATCTTGCACCAATGAGGATTGAACTCCTGGCAGTGAGTTGAATTAGCTTGCAATACTGCATTCTAACTATGGTGCCACCATGGCTCCTGAAAGTCATTCACTCATCAACCAAAGATATTCCAAAGATACTCTTTGATCTCATTCATCTACCTTATCTGTTATCATCTTCTTCTCTTTTCTTTAGCCTTGCCACATAATCATCATCCACTCCCATCACCTACTCCAAAAAAAATCTAAAAGTTATTGAACACCTAATCATGTTCCAGTGCTTTGTGCTCCAAAAATAATTAATTGTTGCCACTGCTTCCCTTTTCTTTCAGTCTTCTTTTCCCTCTACTCTCTAATTCCCTCTTGGATCAAAAGACTTTCAACATTGCTTTAGCATCAGATCTATGCTCAGTTTTAGGACTGTATGAATATAAAATGCTCTTTTGTTTAATTCAATGTGAAATGTTGCCAGATTAAATTGGATATATTTATTTTATTTTGGTTCTGTTAGGGAAGAACAAAAATAATGTAGAATGAAAAAAGAACAGCAACTCTATGTCTTAAAAATATGTATTTATTTGGAAATGTGGTTTAACCCTTCTTTTTTAATACCATTAATTTCACTGGCAGTACATCAGTTGTGCAGAATTGTCCATCTACATATCTGTGTGCATCTAACACTATGGGCTCTAGGGTATGCAAGAAATGAATTTGCAAAATAACACTTGCAATTATTATTTCTGCTTGGCTCTTTCCCTAGTTTGTTTGCCAAAGAGAACATAACCTTTATGTGCAACAGGCGTAACATAACTTCACATTTTCCAATCAGTCAAGGAAAGGCTTTTAGCCCTAGAAGCAGCAAACATCCTTCCTTCTTCAGATGAACATGATTCTACACTGTTTCCCTGGTATATTTTTTTAAGCCAAGAAATGTCACTCCAGCAACACCCCTTAAATAAGACATTAAGGATAGCCAAATACTGATTCTCCCCACATCTACAGCATAACATCATTCTTCCATTAAGCAGGCTAAGTGTTACATTTTTCTGTAGGAAAATTTAAACTAGAAGGTATAACATAATATATAAAAAAGTACTGACTGTAGAAAGAGTGAAGAGAAAAGCAACAAAGATGATTAAGGGGCTGGAGGCTAAAACATATGATGAACAGTTGTAGGAATTGGGTATCTACTCCAATGAAGAGAGGATGAGGGAGTGACATGAGAGCAGTCTTCCGCTATTTGAGAGGCTGTCATAAAGAAGACAATCTATCCTCCAAAGCACCTGAGGGCAGGGCAAGATGTAACAAATGGAAAATTATCAAGGATAGATCCAACATAAAACTAAAGGCTAGGTCAAACTGGCCGACGGATTCAAAAGGTATGTAAAAAGGACACAACGGATGAGCAAATTTTCCATCCGTTGTTATCCGCTCTCAAAAGTGCCCCACCAAATTTATGCATAAACCAGAGCAGAAAACAAACCCGGAAAGGAAAACGGAATGGGGAGGATGTTAGCGGGGGATTGTAAAGTGGTATGTTTCGTAGAAGCCTAGCGGATGAAAGCAGAATGGAAGCAGATGATACATCTTGGCAGGTCTTCCGGGGGAGAAAGGGAAGCGGACCATGCTAGCGGAAAGGACGGATGCAATAGCGGAATGCCATAGCGGATTGAGGTTGGATCCCATCATGGACACTATAGGATGCATAGCGGGATGCCTAGCGGATTGCAAAGGTTCACTCTTCGTATGCGGGAGGAAGAAATTTTGCCGTAACTCCGCGGATATAACAGGATGGCAGCTCGCAACAGGTTACCATTCAGAGGGAAAGACCTGCTGCCAGACGTACATCTTGAGAGAAACATGGGAAGAAGGAAGAAGCCTGTGCCTACTCCTGCACAGCCTGGCAAAGAGGTACAGAACCACCATTCCACCCCTGGCGCTGACCTCTGAAGCTGACTGGTTCTGCTGTGTGGTGGTGCTCCCATGGTGTTGCTGCTGCTGGTGCTTCTCTTGCCTGTGCTGCTGCTGGTGTTTGGCTGGTTGCTGCTGGTGGTGCTGGTGCTGCTGTTGGTGCCTTTCTCTGTTTTCTTGCTGCTGGTGCCTCTCCTGCTGCTGGGGTTTGGCTTCTTCTGCTGCTGGTTGGGTGGGCTTCTCCTGCTACTGCTGGCTGTGTGGACCCACCCCAAAGCTCTCCAAAGCGCCCTGCTGCTTGAAGCGCCTGAAGCCCTGGCAGAGGGAGGAAGAGGCCAAGGCAAGAGAAGGGTGAGAAGAAACAGTACTATCCATTTCCTAAAGACATGAGGAAGGAGTGCTGGAAAATGGCTGAAGGAGATGAGTACCTGTGGAGGAGAGGCCAAGGCTCCACCAAGCGGAACAGCAAGGGCCAGCCATGGAATAAGAAGGCCGGAGACCTGGGCTACAATTCCAGATTGTCCTCCTGGGTGGTGGAAGCATATGCACACGCTGGTGTGGGCAAGCTAACCCTGAAGACGATTCCAGGCAGGCCGCTGTCCAAGCTCACTGACCGGGAGACCTTATGTCATGGCCAGGTGCAAGCTTCTTGAAGGGTGAGATCCCGCACCAAGAGCAGCCCCTCTGTCCAACCTCTCCCTCGACAGCCACAGAGAGCCACCCTTCCATCACGAGACAGCCCACAGTTGCCAGGCGGGTTGTCTTTGGAGGGGCCCCATGACAAGACCCCCCCTGGACGCCTGCACTCCCATCCAAGACGGACGTTTGGAGGATCCCCTGTCCAGATGGAGCAAGAAGAAGCAAGCCACCAGACACCACACACCACTCCCAGCTCCACCTCCACAGAACAGGCACGAGAGGCTACACTGGAGGGACAAGACAACAATGGTCCTCTTTGGAGATCCACGGGACCAATAATAGCCAGTCACAGATCTTTTCTTTCCCGCTGGTCCACTTTTCGACATACCATCCTTCCAACCGCAAGCCCCTTCATCACGTACGTGAGCCAGACCTCATGGAACATGCCCGAGGCCCCAGTACCAGGCCGATAAAGAGAGGATCCACAGCTCTCTTCGCACAACCCTCCAGGCCCAGCTGCCTGCTTCCCTACCCACTCCACGGTCTGCTCCTCCACCCCAGCATGTCCAACATGCCCTTCCAACAAGATTTCAATCAGCCCCTTCCACCGACAGCCTCCACCACTACAGGAATTGCCCAACAGCAGAGGCCAGCTCTTCCCAGTCCCACCACGTTGTCCTCAGACACCAACAGATGCCTCAGCTGACCCACAGCTTGCCAAGCCAGACAGCCCACTACACTCCTCCTTCCTCCACCCACAGCCCAAGCCCTTTCCCAGAACATCCTGGTATAGTCTTTGGGTTCACACATCCCAGGTCCTTGAGGAAGGGACTCCTCAACCTTCATGGGACTGAGCCAGCTCTCTGAGAGTGTTCCTGCACACACTATCTCCCTGTTTGTACTCTCGCGGCCAGGCACCTGCAGAGACCAGCAACTCCCAGCAACCAGCGCCACCTCCACATTCCACTGGCCTTTACATCTGAGACCATGGGCAACACCTCAGAGGGAACTGAGAAGCGAGTGCCAAGTCCTGAGTTGTTTTTACCGTCGTTCACCTTACTGTATGGTCTTTCAAGACACTTTTAATTGGGATCATTTTGCTTTTTTAATAAAGGTACAGTACCGTTGTTAATTAATTAAGGTTATCTTTGGCTTCAGCACACTGGTTCATTTTTTTTTTTTACGTTTAATTAAAGTGTTGGGGAAAACTTTGAAAAAAGGGTTTTAACCTTTTTGCATGCTTGTGGGATGGGTAAGGATATGCTTGTGGGATGGATAGCCTGTGGGGATGGGTAAGGATAGCTGTGGGATGCATACTTGTAGGATGGGTTAACGGATACGTAGAGAATGGGTTACAGGAATTACGCTGTTCGGGAATGGATAGGGTGATGGAAGCTAGTTTGTGAATAAGAGTAGTTGGATAAACCTCCAGTGCTAGCAATTGTGGGACTGGTATGTCCCCCTCGCCAGCTCCACACATAAGGCCTTTATTTATCAATAACAATTTCATCATTGATCAAACAACATTTCAACATAAACACAACTCTTAATTCATGCCCTATTCATTGTAAGGCAATCAACACTTACAGTGCACAATCTCATCAGTGTTATGAACAGGCTCAGGAAAGCATCCATTAAGCATCTACCACCCTGTGTCTTGCCATCCCGACCTGCTTCCAGCTGGGAGTTGCACAGTGTTTCAAGGAGGTTGCGCTGCATTCCTTCCCTTCCACGTAAGCTCTGGTTGGGGGCCTTTGCCACATCCACAATGTCTATCAAGGTTCGTCCTTGCCTCCATTCACCAGGCTCCATGTTCCCATTTGCCTTGTTGACGGTCCACAAGCCTGTTCTGCAAACACTGGGTAGTGGGTGCGCATGAGATTGTGCAAGGATACAGACAAGCTTCCCACGATGCTCTCATCAGTCCTTTGTGGTGATGCTGCATGGTGGGAGAAAGTAGCCTGGACCCTGTTGCGCAGCGAGTGTCAAAAGGCGTTCTCCACCACCGTCTTGCCTGGACAGCCCAGTACTTTGAAGATCTCTCTACACGAGTGAGGAGTCTGGAATGTTAGGTGCTTCATGGGGTAAGTCTGAGGGAGAAGGCGCATCACCCACGATGAAGTCAGGGCACAGTTTGGTGGTGTCGTTTGGGTAAGGGAGTCTGGATCCTGGGAAAGCCCAATGTCAGTTTTTGTGTTCCAGTTTCCACCCTTGAGGTCACTTGGTGTTGTTATATCTGGGCATCTGAAGCTGACCCATTGGCCTGAAGCAATCCGATGAACAATGAACTTGTAGTCACATCAAATCCATAGCAACAAGAGGAATGTATTCTTGAAGAAAGCCCTTGTGTAGTTTTGAAATAATTGGACCCTGAGTTGGGTTGGAGCTTTGCCAGGCACTGCTTCCATCTAATGGCTCCAACAGTGCTCGGAAAATTTCCACGCTCTGATACTACTTGCCTTCTGCAAACTTCCTCCAGCCTTCTTCAAGTGGCTGGGACACTGGGAGGAGCTCTCCACGTATTCTTTCAATGATGGCCTGCACCACTTTTCTCTGACCACTTTGCTGCATGGTGTTGTGTGGAACCTCCAACGCAATACCTGCAATGTTTCTGTACGTGGTCCCGAGGCCAGGTGGCAACAGAAGTTCAGTGCCACCTTCAGTCAGGTCCAGGCTTGGGCCGGAAGTTGGTGTTTTGCCTTGGTCAACTGGGTCTAGAATGCCCACAACTTTGTAAACATGACTGATGGCAATCCTCCATGAAATGCTTAAATGCACGAGGGTCTTCATTCCTCAGCTCACCATCAGCTTGTCATACGGTCACCACTCTACTCTTCTCCGATCCATCTTTGGATCACCAGACAGCTTTTCTGGAACGTCTCCTTCTTCCCTTTCAATAAAAAGGTGAAACAGTCTGAAGAGCACTTGGGTTCTGAATGTTTGAATGATGGTGGCTTTACCAAAAGGAAGTGTGCGATGAACCATGCGGTGAGATCAATGGATGAATGTGGAAGAAGGAAGAGCAAGGCTGAAGAGGTTCTTCCACCAGGCTGCTGGACTGATAGTGAGATCACAAGATGATTTTCCCCCCTTTTTATGATAGGAAATGTTTTGGTTTTTCCCACTATTGTGTCATCCACAATACTCTAGACATCCTTCAACATCCTAAATATCCGAGATTCGTCCCAGATATGAATGTTTTTTCTGTTTAAATGCTTTTAATATAGAGAGCCATCTGCTTCATTCCTTTCTATGTCGTGGTACTTATGCTGTTGGACGTTCCGTGTACCTTCGCTTTCCCTCCCTCTTTTTCCATTTTCACTGCCAGTGGATTTGGTTGAGTTTTGAAAGGGGAATAGCCCAAAAGGATTCCGAGAGGATAACATCGGACCTTGTAACGGATGACAACCCGGACCTTAGAACGTTTGTTGCCCGTTATTGTGTTTGCGGATGTAGATTGTTAAATGCGGGCCGGAAAGTTCAATCTGCCTCAACACAAGTTTTGTGCAGCTCAAAACTTTTTGAGCGGATGAAATAGCAGTGGACGGATGTTTTACGAATAGAGCGTATGAAAGACATATGCAGTGAGTACACAATGGATGTATCGTGTTTTCCAGTGGATGGAGAGCTTTTTTGTCCGTTTTACATCCTCTTTGCATCCGTTGGTTCAGTGTGACATGGGCTTAAAGAGAAATTTCCTGGCAGTCAGCACAATTAACCAATGGAATGGCTTGTCTACAGAAGTTGTGGGTGTTCCATCACTTGGGGTTTTAAAGAAGAGATTGGATAGCTATTTGTCCAGAATGGTATAGGGTCTCCTGCTTGAGCAGGGGTTTGGACTAGAAGACCTTCAAGGTCCTTTCCAACTCTGTTATTCAATGTTCTATTTTTAATTCTCAGATATTTACATCTATAAATTCCTGCACTGTATGTTATAGATATTTGAACCTACCAATTAATAATCCGTTATGAATATGTTTTTAATTTTTTTTGCATTCTGTTTTCTTTCTTTGATTCAGCTTGGATATATCTTGTCTGATTAATTTTTTCTCCCCCTTCTAGTATACTGCTTGGCAAGTACTTTAAATCTTTTACATAATTCTCTGTTTCTTCAATTACTTTGAGCTTGAGTATGGAAGCCTATTTTCTCTACAAATGTAATGTCATTTTCATGGTTTAATGTAAGCATGCAAACACATTATCTTCAAATATATGCAAGCCCAAGCATATACATGAACAATCATGTTAACATTGTGAGCAGAACCAAAGCCATGTTGGATGGCCCATTGAATTGAATAAGGAAGTGTGTCTCAAAACTCAGTAGTTC
>BHFT01044480.1:0-39450 GCA_004320025.1 Laticauda laticaudata
GTGAATAAAACCTTGTTTTCCTTGGATCAACGAATCTTTTGGTGGTTTTTTTATCTGCTTCCACCTCACAGAAGAGAACCACTGTTTATATTTACTTTAGTTTAAAATTGGATTTAAAAAACCAAATACTTCCCTTCTGCAACTGCTCCCTGACTCCAAGTTTCATCATGATGGGTACATCTATCTGATGTATTCACACAAAACATCAGCTCCATTTAGTAAAATCTGGCAAAGGACAGCATGAAGGATATGCCTGGAAGTTCAAAGTTCAGGGCCAGTCATTTCTACTGCAATCAGTGAAAATGAAAGAGATTGGAACATCGTTGTGAAACAGTCAGAAAGGAAATACAGATTTTGCAGTAGAAAACCATAGGATGTGTAAGATATCTAGTCCCGTGTCCAATTGCCCAATGCAGTTTGTTTTGTTTTAGCTAAACAACTCATGTTTTTGTAATAAGATTGGGATTGGGACTGTGTTAGGGACTCCTGTCCTCACTGTGAGTTGTGTTGGGTGTGTGTGTGCATGAAGGGAGGCTCAGCCAATCTCATTATACACATGTTGTACTCTGACAATAAAGGTAATAATAACGTGAACTTGTCTTTATGATTTTGTAATTCATACTTTGTAGCTCCAAACTCCAGAGTAATAAGTAGGGCCAGAAACTTTGGAAGAAGCTCCCAATCACTCTAAAAGTTGTTATTATTTGTTCATTGTACCCATTAAACTATTCCCATTTGGGGTAAGCAATGCTAAGCATAAAAAGGGGAATAAATATTAAGTTAATGTAATTTTTTATATTTCTTAGCAAAATAAATATAAGTACATACTGACAGAATTCCATGGAACTTTTCATACTTTCTGTCTTTGCAAATCAATGCCCATTCTTTCTTGTCTCATTTATCTTCTATTTTTTTATACTTCATCCTGCAGTAATTCTTTGACTCTCCTCCCTCCCTCCCTCCCTCCCTCCCTCGGAGGGAAGGAAGGAAGGAAGGAAGGAAGGAAGGAAGGAAGGTTCTTCCCTCCCTCCCTCCCTCCCTTCCTCACTCCCTCTCATTTTTTCCAGAATCCGTTCTTGACACAAACATGGAGGAAAAATCCCTCAAGATGATTGCATTTCCCTTTTCAGAATGCATAAGATATCAAAAATCTCCTTTTCAACTTTGCTTAATTTTTAGCATTTATAGGATATATTTTTAGTAGGACTTTTTACACAAAGGCTTCCCTTTCTGACCAGACCATACAACACACAACTTGCATTAAACATTAAGGGCTTATACTATAAGTACTATATTTTTTCTTTACAAATTGCTCTTTCACCACATGTATTTTAAAAGACTACAGTACATACAATCCACCTTGACATGCAAAGATCCATTAAAGCATAAATACTAACTCCACAGATTCCTCTGTAGAATTGCCCAGCCCCAAATCAATCTTTAGAATTTGTGGAATTCTTTTACATTTCTAATTTATGCTGTACGCTATGTTATTTTGAGCTTATGGCACCAATTTGCTGCTGTGTTTGTGTGTGCATGTATAATATCAATTGCATATTTCTGTTTTCTCATAAAAATATTTTCAGGCTTAAAACTTTTTTTCTTTGTTTGAAGAATCATTGTTTTTAGAATCTTACACTAAATTATGTCTCTACAATGGAAACCATTTATGTGAGGAGGTCAAATAATACTCTGTCATTGACATTTGAAGGGCTATTAAGAGGAGGTTTGGCTTTATGGTTCATAGTGCTTGAGGATGGATAGATGGAGATAGAGATAGAGATCCAGTCCATGACAGCTATTAAACAATGGAATAGCCCCCCCCCCATCTGTCTAGCAGTTGTGGATATACTAACAATGGAGGTTTTCATAGAAAGGTAGAATAGTAATTTGTCTCAGAATGGCAGGGGTGGGTTTCTACTGGTTCTGTCCACCTCTGTAGAACCGGTAGCTCTGAAGAGCAGCAGACATAGAACTGGTTCTATGTCTGCTGATGTTTTTGCCCACCTGCCCACCTGGGCTCTTACCTGATCTTTATTTCCTGATTTTTCAACTTCAGCTGCCGTACAAGGCATAGCTGCAGTTAAAAAAACAAGAAAAGAGGGCTGTTTCAAAGGCTGCTTCTTGGCACACAGCGTGCTAATGACGATTAACAGGTGCGTGGCTCACAGCGGGCAGGGTGTCGCCTTAATCGACTCCGCACTGGAGTCGGGCGCTTTCAGGCATGCCTGCACCAGTGGAAACTGTCAGAGACAGACAGATGCGACTGTGGGGAAATACAGACAGCAGATCACCTGGTAGAGGACTGCACCATCCATCGCCTGGCAGGAGGATGGACTGCCCTCCGTAGCCTCACCCCTGCTGCCAGGTCCTGGCTGAGGGACGCAGTCTTCACTGCATAAGACTCAAGATGACAGATCAGACAGACAGACCACAAGCAAGAAGAAGAAGCGGGCAGGGAAGCTTGTAAATCCCGAACTGGTAGTTAACCCTGTCGTATCCCACCCCTGCAGAATGATATGATAATTCCTACCTTGAGCAGAGTGTTGGAGCAGAGGATTTCCAAAGACCATTCCTATCCCATGAATCTATGATTCTGTGATATCATGGTTGAAGGTGGATCTATGCCAGGGGTGTCAAACCCATGTCATCATGTCATTGTCACATGACATATTGGGATTTTTCCCCCCTTTGCTAAACTGGGCAGGGGTGCGGCCCATGGGCTGCGAGTTTGACACCCCTCATCTAAGCTCTTGGAGAGACTTAAAGGCCTTGGAATACCAGAATTGCTTTCAATTAGTACTCAGAAAAAGATCTAATATTTCATTCATCCCTTGGCTCAGTGAATTGTGTTCTTGAAATCTTGTTGAATAACTCATGTTTTATATTACATTGTTACAATATTATGGGAATTTTCTTCAAGCTTGGACCCTTTTGAAGTGCAGAGCTGTATAATTGTATAATAGCACTGGTGAAATGTTAATCCTAAGCATAAGCCACTTGTACATATATTCCTTGGCATGAAAGTCAAAAGACTCCAAAGAACAGATGCTTCCTGGCTTGAAGAGGCAAAGCTTTGCCAAGGTTTCACTTTTTATGAGGAAATTAAAAATAACAAAAATCAAAGTATCTCGTATTGGTTTGTTCTACAAGTAAGGATGGTTTTTTTCTTTAACTTTTTTCTTCTTCCTAGCATTCTCCTGCAAATACTACTTCCATTACTTTTTGGGTCAACTAAGTTTTGATCCATTGGTTGTGATAGGAATTGATTGAGCAGCTTGTTGCTTGACCTTTATGTTGTGGACTGAGAGAAAATAACTGGCCCAAAGTCACCCATGCAGCTTTCATGTCTGAAGCAGGACTAGTCTCCTGGTTTCTAGCATAGTACCATAACGATTATCTCCCATGGTCATTTTTTTCTAAATTAAGAAACAAAAAAATCAGATGAAACTTTATGTTTATTAACAGAAGATAATAAGAATAGCTTTGGTTAATAGTCAAATTAATTAAATTTAACATTGTAATCTCTGGGGATCCAGAAAGCATTTGCCCTTTGTCATGAAGTTCCCCTGAGATCCAAAACATCTCAAAGAGCTGATTTTTTCTCCAAATCCTGCAACTAGAATAGCTGCAGTCTTCTGTAGAATATCTTTGTATTTGTTTTCTGTTAGTTTTGGACAGTTTTTCCATCTTCTTAATTTTCACTTGTTCTTTGTCTAAGGTAAATCAGGGTTGACAATAAGACCAAGGTGCACCTGACATATTAGTATAGAATTGGGAACTTTTCCTGTCTATGTAGTGTTATTAATTATCCTTCACAACTGAGGTACTTTTTCTATCTCCTATATCATCTACTGCATTCTAATCATTGTGGCACAGTGGATGGAATGTAGCATTGCAGGCTAATTCTGCCCACTGCCAGCAGTTCAATCCTGACCTGCTAAAGGTTGACTCAGTCTTCCATTCTTCCAAGATTGGTAAAATGAGGAGCTAGATTGTTGGGAGCAATATGCTGACTTTGTAAACTGCTTAGAGATGGCTGTAAAGCACTATGAAATTGTTTATAAGTCTAAGTGCTATTGCTTTTTACAATCAGTTTGGCTGGGAGTAAAACCTTAGAGAGTATTAACTTTAGAAAGTAATTGAATAAAGACACTTTCTTTCAGAACTCCATTCATGTCTATAAATGAGATAGAAAGGCCAATTATGCCAGAATAAAATCTGAGTTTACCAAATGCCAGATCTTTTGAAGGGTGAAAAAGCAAAAGCAGGAAATAGTCCAAAGTCTCCTTAAACAAATTACCTAGGGGCACAACAAAATAAAGAGAAAGAAGCATATATAATGGCAACCACTCTCATCAGCCAAGATAAATATTTCCAACCCAGAGTTAGACCTAGAAATTTCTTTTCCAGAAAAAATGAGAACATGGTCTTTCTCTGCTCTTCCCAGCATTCACCTGTAATTCTAAATCTAAAAATTTGCCAGATCGCAAGGGTGGTATGTGTGAAGATTGTGAAGGCTATATTTGTGCCTGATGATTGAAAGACTGTAGTTAATACTGTTGTGAGAAAATTCGAGGAGGGAGTATTATAGGACAGTTTTTCTCAACCTTGGGAATTTTAAGATGTGTGGACATCAACTTCCAGAATTCTTCAGCCAGATCTGGTGGCTGGAGAATTCTGGGAGTTGAAGTCCACATATCTTAAAGTTCCTAAGGTTGACAAACATTACAGAAGTTGACTTGAACTCCTGGATGAAAGGTGGGACATAAATGTAATAAAGAAAACAAACAGGTCTAAACAAACCACGGGGGCATAAATATGTAAAACTAATCTAAAAGATGAGATATTTATAATTCCTATCACTTTTAGTATATTAATTCAGTCAGTATTCATTTTCTGAATGTTTTTATACAGGTGCTACAATCTTTTCTCTTTTCTTTTGCTAGGTTTTTATGAAATGGCATTAATATTTGGTCTGAGTACTTTCTCCTATTATGAATGGAATTGGGAGACGGGGTTGTTTAAAAAGACTGTTTTAGACTGAAGTAAATAGAAATTGAAGCCTTGTTTGCATAAAAGATAATGATTAGAATGCATTTGGCCTTTAGTTTTAGAAAGAACTGTTTTTGTTTGTCAGCTGAAAACAGACAAAAGAGCAAAAGATAAGTGGTTTTGGAAGATTCAAGCTTGATTGCAAACAAAAAAGCTACAGTTGAGCAGCTGAAGAAATTGTTTAGGAATGTAAGAGAGGAGAAGGGAAGCGAAGGGAAGTGTAAAGAAGAGAAGAGAAGAAAAGGTATCGTTACTTTGAAAAGTGCCTGGAATCTAGTCCAACATATTTAGACATAAAGTTGTCACTTCCATTTCTCCTCAATTTCTCATTTCCATGACTGTAAATTCTTTCCAACTCATTTTTACATCTGTTTGCAAATGCAGCACAAAAGACTGAGGACAGCTCTCCTAAAATGCATCTCTTAATGCCTTTAGCTAGAGTGCCTACGTTTTTGTGAGGGTTTTTCTTCAATTTAATGCATTGATTTAGGTACTTCCCCTGAACATAAATATCTTTTGAGTGTGTTTTGAGTTAGAACTACATTATAGCTTCTGGAAGATTTTGTTGGATGAATGCTTTGTGGTCTACTTTAAGGCTAGTAGAAGAGGAGAGTGGGGGACAAACAGGGAAAAGGGAAGTAACTGAAACAGATACTTTGTGGAATAAACGTCATTTTGGAAGGAAACTATTCTTTCACAATTGGCATTTAGCAAGACTTATGCAATAATTTTGTCTATCTGCAGCAGCTGTTGGCATGGATACGAGAATCTGGTGACTCATAAACTCACACAAATCCAATGAATCAAAGGCGATTTCCAGGGTTGCATAGAGGGATGGTTTTTTTGTTTAAATTATTACTGCTATTAAACTAGAATGAATAAATTCCATGGAGGTTGGCTTGCATTGTAAACAAAACAAAGTACATGCAACACAACCATAGGTATTCTAGAAGTTTCATTTCTTTTACCAAATGTGTTCTCTCTAACAAATCATAAATGAATGCTGTAAACATTTGACAGATCTATTCCCACCGCAGAAATAACTGTTTGACATGCAGTCTGCTTCTTGTAAACTACATATACTTATGCTCATGCTATAATTATGTTTTCCATCAGATCAGAACTGGCATTGGTTGTTAAAAATCTTATTAAGAAAAAAAATTGTCAGCTGATGAATGGTTCAAATACCTATGTCAATATCTATGCTATGTGGAACAACAGATGGCAGTTCCAGTGCTAAATAGGCTTGTTTAAATGCAATTTTCACTGAGGATATGGTTCATAGATCCCACCTGCTAAATATATTATTACTAGAGACTCAGGGAAGGATCACAATTTTTTTTAAAATTATAGCATAACAGCTTCTACCAACAACTTTTAAATTAAGATCCAAAAAGCCATAATGGCCATATTTAGTAAATTCAGATGTAGATATAGGTACCCAAAAGTCTAAAGCACTATGAATTCTTACTTAAAACCTAATCATCATTTATTTTGTGCAAATATGCACTGAATTGAGCTGTTAGATTGCTTAATCAATTGACAGCTCTTGTTTTACATGATTTTTTAAAAAGATGTACAGAAAATGTAAACCATGAACGTCCATGTGAACTACATATTACTATCCCATTCTTCCCCTAAATTAAGATAAATTTGTGATTCAAAACATCTTAATAGTCTCTGCCATCCTTCTTCCCCCAGAAATAAAAGCTACGCTGATTTTATTGCAATTCAGGTGCATGCTGGAAATGGTTTTTATTGACTTTGCTATTTGATAGACCATGATAGCGTAGAAAAATAATTATGATCAGTGTTAAATTATCTGTTTTGTTACAGAAATAATTTTACACATTTATAGTATTGAAAACATTTGTTCAATAAAATAAATGGAGATTCATTGCAGTATACTGAGTTGTGGTGGCCAATAGAATGCAGTATTACAGGCTAAACTTACTGCTCAACTCCAGCAGTTCGATTCTGACTGGCTCAAGGCTGATTCGGCCTTCCACCCTTCTGAGGTTGGTAAAATGAGGACTCAGATTGTTGGGGGCAATATGCTGACTCTGTAAACCACTCAGAGAGTGCTGTAAAGCACTATGAAATGGTATATGAGTCTAAGTGCTATTGCTTTTGCTGTAAATGCGAACATTTTGAACAAATAATAGAAATTGTCTGTTGAAGATTCCCTCAAAGTATGAGCCATTCTGGTTTTCCTGCTTTCTGAACCAGATGTGGTTCAGAGGAGCTCCTTAAGTCAAAGACAAACACATACAGATAACCCTCAACTTACAACTATTCATTTAGTGACTGATCAAAGCTACAGTGGCACTGAAAAAAAATGACTTATGACGTATCCCCATGGTGACAAAATCAAAATTTGGACACTTAGCAACTGGCCTGTGTTTATGATGATTGCAGTGCCCAGGTGTCATTGATCACCTTTTGTGACCTTTTGACAAGTAAAGTGAGTCTGGAAATGCAGATCCACTTAACAACTTGCAGTGATTTACTTACTGTAACTGTGGCAGAAAGTTCATAAAATGAGGCAAAATTCACTTAACAATTATTTTGCTTAGCAACAGAAATTTTGTGCTCAATTGTGGTCATAAATCATGGATCACCTGGACTTCATTTTGCTAAATGGCAACATGACAAGCAATGTTACCACTTTCTTATTACATTTGTTCTTTTGAGTTTTGGTGGTGACATGGTAGAGGGGAGGAGAGAATGAAAATGAGTTTATTTGTTTCAGTATTGCTCGTGGTGATGGTAACAGACAAGCAAGTGTAAGGTTTTTTTCCCCGCATTCTTATATTTCAACAATCAGTTGGGATTTCATCAGGTATGATTTCAAATCACTTGTGATTTAGGAATTTCTGAATAGATTAATCCCTCTTTACACCAGACAGATGGCAGCTGAGTACTCTCCCCAATTCCAGCGGTGTAAATTAGAGACTAATTTGTACAGCACAAGCCAGTAGTTTTACAGCTGCAGCAGACAGTTCCACTCTATGATGAGAATGTGGCCTCTTGACATGAAACAGCTGCCTATCGCTATTTTCTTTTTCTGCAAACAAAATTTGAACATAATTGAATCATTCCACAGGATAAAAAATGTTAATGGGGAGCAGGCTTTTTTTTTCAGGTTGGCAAATTTCCATGGAATTATACAGGAACACCAGTGTTCCAGACACAACCTGTTTCCACCCCCATAAAATTAGCATTAAGGAAATCAGTTCTAAGGCTCAATATGGGCTTGCTTATTAAGAATTGTTGAGTCAAATGTGACAGGAAAGGCAGGGAAGCAAGAAAGAAAAAAGAGGGAAGGAACATTATACTGTGCAGCAGGGAAGGGTGATATTATTCAGCTACCATTAATTCTAGACTGTACAACCAATAGTTAGAAATGATGGGCATTACAGTGCAACAAGTTACTGGAAGGCCACAGTTTGTCCATCCTGCCTGTAGAGGGCTGTGGTCAACCTTTTCTTCACCATGGACCCTCTTTAAAAAGCATCTGTGGCCATGGATCCCCCCAGGCCTTTACTCAAGATTTAAAGAATAACATTTCTTATTAGACCTCCTGTGTATGTGTGTGGCAAAGGGTCCATGGACCACAGGTTGAGAACCATGCTCTTGGGCAAATCATATAGTTGACCTGTGTAGTTCTTTTGAAATAGTCTAGCAACCTCCCTTTGAACCAATGTATGGAGAGCCACCTGGTTTTCAACCAATAGCCATGATAAGAGTAGTTTCTGCACATCTTTAGCCTTAAATGAGTCAAGAGCAACACTGGCCTGCTTCATCTTTTCAAAGCTCCAGTGGAACAAGCATGAACTGCACACTCTGAAAGACACTGTGTATTTAGTCCTTGACTTACAAATTATGGGCTTATATCTGTGCTCACAATTTAAGTGGCAAGTCATGATGATCATAAAGAGGATCACTGCATGACCTTGCCCAATTTTATAATCTTTCTTTCTGCGGCAGTCATTAAGCAAAGCCATTGTTCACCAACAGGCATTTTTTTTGTCAGAAAGTTTATTTACAACAAGATTGCAAACTGCTTAAATACAGGCAGTTGCTGAGTGTCCAAAATATGGTCATGTGATGTTGGGGGAGAGGGGAAGATGATGAAACTTTGATTTTGGGTCATAAATAGCTTTCTCGGGATCCTTCGTAACTTTGAATGATTGCTAAGCAATTGATTGTGACTTGAGGACTTCCTATAATGCAAATCTATAGTTGTATTTATAGGTGTAGTCAAAGCAAAAGAAAAAAGAGGACAAAATAAGGAAACAAAATTTGCTTATTTTTTATAAATACTAATGTATATTAGCTGTAAATAGAGAAAAAGCAAGTCCGAGGGATAGAAAGGGAGAGGGAGAGAGAGGCAGGGAGGGAGAGTGAGAGAGAAGGAGAAGAGCTTACCATAATGAGAGCTATTATAACTGAATGGCCAGTTGTTTTGCTCTCCAGATGTTTTGTTCTCCAGATGCCAAGGATTGGTAGGAAACATCAAGCCCCAGGGCATTTGTCTGATAGCTCTGAACAGAGGAATGAAAAGAAACAACTGATGTAGTTTAATGTTATCTTAAAATTATTGCCTAATTGATAATTATTCATAAAAAGTGGGGGGTAAAATGGAACAACAATGGAATAGACCATACTACCCTGAACATGCCAGATCCTGTTTGATCTTGGAAGCTAAGGAGTATGATAGGAAGAGGGCAGAGCAGAGCTCTGTGAACTGCCCTGGTTCAGGGGGAAATTTGATGGGGATCCAGACCAGCTAGTTCTACTCCTTGACTCAGCTGAGATCCACCTAGAACATTATGGACCATCCCCCTCCCCTAGAGCCATGGTGAATGCCATTTCTGAGGGGCTGGAAGGAGAAGCAAGAGGATGGCTAGCAACCCTCCACAAGAGAAAGGCTCTGTTGAGGTATTCCTTGTTAGGAGAATGAGTGTGCTCAGGGAAACATAGTGAGAGTGGTGTTGAGTAACACACAACCAGCATATAGATACACACTGAATAGTAAAATGTAGGTTTTACTTCCAGTAAATGGGTAAATAAAGTCCAACAAACAGTCCAAATCATACACGGTTAAAGCAGGTAGTATTCAATACAATCAGTCCAGGGATAATCCAAAAATGAAGTCCAGTATCATAAACAAAGTTCAGTAAATGGAGTTTGCTAACAGTTGCAAGACTCACAGCAATCCAAGCAGAACGAAAGGCAACAAGGAAATGCAAGAGGAGAACAAGCCAGGTTTCTGACTCCATCTTATGGCCGTCGGAGGAACCTCAGCCAATCACAATTACAGCATTCTCTTAAAGATACAACAATATTAAATGACTATCTTGGTTTATATAATGCCAACCCAACTGTTAGGTGACTATCATTCCTAACAGGCTCCCCAACTGCATGACGCAGATGACTTCCTATGACTGCTGGAGGCCAGATTTGAGGAGGCAGAGGATGACCCATATGCAGAAGATGAACACAGCAACCTAAAGCAGGGAAGGTGACCCTTCAAAGGACACATCTATGAATTCAGGTGAATCAGTGGGAATCTACCCCTTTTGCCTGAATGGATGCTGGTTCATTTTTTCAGAACCATCCTGGACCAGCAAATTAGTAAAGTAACTGCCTATCATGACATCCTGAACAGACTCTCTGAGTGGTTCTGAGTAGCCATAAAAGTTGACAGGGCATTACATGCTCGCGACATGAGGAAGCCACTGGGAACCAGAGGCAGAGGGCAACCAGACCAGAGGCCACCAACCCAACAGGATGGCACACCACAATCTGACCCAAGACCAGGCCTCTTACGAAGCCCAATTAAATGGTACCGATGTGGAGGAGTACCATAGCAGCGATGTGCACAGCCCCAGATTCAAGACCAAGTCTTTCAACTACCACTTTTAAAAGGTTATTTGCCACATGGGTTCTGAAGAGAAGGAATATTTCCCAGAAGTTATGGGAAGATGATTTTGGGGAAAGGTGACTTGAGGATTTAATTAAAATTCTTTCTGTCCAACTGCAAGATCTACAAGGAGAAGAGAGAAAGACTTACATGTCTCTCCCAACCTTTCCATCTTATATAAATATAACAGCAGCTATGAGAAATTTAGAGTATCAAAAGGAAAAGGAGAAAAGGATAAGCAGGAGAAATAAAAGGTATTTCCCTGAGACTTAAAAAAAAAAGAGTTTAGGAGATTAAAAAAAAAGATGTTAGGGGAGGGGGAAATGCCAACCATATAACTGCTTTATGTAACTCAAGGCCAAATTGCATGTGTTTTTAGGAACACAGCTGTTTTTAAAAACTAGTATCAAATGTGAATTCTGCAGTAACTGAAACCAAACCATATAAACTGTACATTAACATAGACTGTTATGAAATGAATCATTTCCATTAACAGTGTAACATAAGACAGCTGTGGTTTTAACTATAACAGTGGCGTGGCAATAATCCGTGCTGGTGATCCTAAAGAAGCATTCAGAGAAATGCTGAATACCATTACTGAGCAGATCAACCAACCAGCCAGCCTTCATAATTCTAGTGGATCTTTAAATTACTAAGAGAGTAACAAGGAAAAGCCAACAGGAGAATGGGAGGGGACTTCAGCAGGAGAGGTAATGGGTACAGATCTTCCCCACCCTCCCTCTTTCCATTTTCACCCTGAGAGACAGCTTCTGGAAAGCCATAATCAGAACAAATGAACAGGAAACAAACTAGGACATTTTATGTGGGAGTTTGCACACATAATACACAGCCAAGGACAGGGGCCAAGAAAGCTGAACATGAAGCAGAAGAAAAGCAGAAAGCTACAGTTGGGCTCAGATTTTCACAGGAAATTACAATTGAAGCCAGTAGGTGGTGCAACTCAATACTTCAGATGTTTCTACATTGAGGCACAGAGTGTGAGAAATAGAGGGAGAAAAAGAAATCCAAAGGCAGGGGTGTCAAACTCGATTTCATTGAGGACCACATCATGTGTATGACCTTGGGGGTGAGTGGGATGGGTGTTGCTGGGTGGGCATGGGCAGCTCAACGTCACTCGTGTCAGGAGTGCCTTTGGTGGCCTGAGCACTCTGCCAGTGAAAATGGGCTCCTGAGCTCTGTTTCGGCTGTGATGGCCTTCTGCAACTCTTGGATAGTGAAAATGAACTTGGGAAGGCTGCCCTCCCGAGCTCCATTTTTACTGGCAGAGCCATTGTGGGAGGGTCCTTTGCTGTTTCCAGGTTGCTCCCACAGGCCAGATCTAAGCATCCTATGGGCCACATCCACCCAGGCCTTGAGTTTGACACCCCTGATCCTAAGGTAACAAAACTAATGTATTGTGGCAAAGATAACTGAAATTTAGTGGGATAATTCAATTGAAATGTAGCACTGGAAAGCTACAATTTAGTCTAAAGGAGTAGAACATATGAAATAGTATATCCTGCAAATCTCAAGTCTTTCTGACTTGCCTTTCTGACATAATTCCTACAGTTTTTGGACACTAGATGTGTTCACCTCTTTTCTGTATGCATCTCTTTTTCTCAAGTCTTTCTGACTTGCCTTTCTGACATAATTCCTACAGTTTTTGGACACTAGATGTGTTCACCTCTTTTCTGTATGCATCTCTTTTTCTCTTGAGCATTTTACAGAGTCCTGCATATATGTTTAGATTTCTCTCCCCCTTGTAGGTTTTATTTGCAATTCTTCCACTTCTTTTTGGAGGGAAGTATCAAGTGGAATGCCCCAAGGTTCTGACCTGGGCCCTATATAGTTTAATATTTTTGTCAGTGACTTGGATTAGGAATTGAAGGGACAGTTACAGACTTCATAGATGACACAATGCCTGGACAGGCAGCTAGATGAAAGGGAGAAGGCTCAAGAAGGACAAGATTCAAAAAGGCTTGAGTAGCTTTTTTTGTAGGGTGGAATTTAATAAGGAGAAATGTAAGGTATTGCATCTAGTTGGTAAAAATAACTGGGTTAACCTATAGGATAAAGGAAAGTTGACCTGGCATCATGGGAAAAGAAACTGGGTGCTTTTGTTCAGCACAGCTTAATCATGAGCTGACAGCATGATGTCAGAAATGAACATGCTATCTTGGTGTGCAGTAACAGAAGCATAACAATGACATTGCAGGAAGGAATTGTGTCATTCTATTCTGCCCTGCCTGATACTACTTGGACTATTGTATCCAGTTCTGAGTATCTTAGCGTAATAAGGACAGTGCCAAGCTGTGTCAAATTCAGAGAAAAGCCATCAAGATGGTTAAGGGTCTGAAAACCACGATCTATGAGGAATGGTCAAAGCATCTGGATATGTTGAACTAACTGAAAAGAGGACTGGGGAGTGATATGACAGTTGTCTTTAGACATCTAAAGGTTTGTTATATAGAGAGGGAATAGACTTACTCTTTATTTATCTCTCAGAGAACAGGTTGAGAACCAATGGGTTGCAGTTCCTAGGAAGTTGGTTAAGGCTACATATTAGGATGAACTTCCTGGCTTTACAAGCTGGTGAACATTTCTTCACCAGAGGTATTCCAACAAAGGCTGAATTTCTGTTTGTCATAGTAGATCCTGTACTGCCCCTTCTGAAAAAAATAAATGAAGAACTGAACAAGAAGCCAGTGACTATGGTAAAGAATGAAGAGCTACTGAGCAGACCAGGCTCTTCTAACCTTTCCAATCAAAGAGGATTTGAGATATCCACAAGAGCTCCAGACAGCTGCCCTTCATAGCAGACTCAAATGGGTTTAGAGCTCTGGGAGATAAGGAAATGACCATCTTTCTCAAATTATGGTTGGCTTCCATGAAAGAATATTATGTTGGATATGGACAATATGTTTATTATCTTTTTTTCTAATCACCTTCATAAATTGCTTGTGAACTGCTTTTAAGCTATTAGAAACCTTTTATCTACAAGTTTGACAGCACTGGCTGAGTTTCTCTTCAATCCCACTAAAAGAAAATTTTAACTACAAATTTAAGAATTTAATTTTTTTTAGAATAAATAGCAAATGGGCGACTAGAAGTTTGATTTTAGAAAGTTATAAACGAACTAAGGATACAAAAAATATTATCAATTATAAAGAATCCTTCCTTTAGGAAAATCTTTGATTTGGGATTTGTTTGAAAAAAGACAATAACATTTCAAAAAATTGACACTAGAAGGAATTAAAAGATTAAAGGAGGAAAAGACATAACTTGACTTACAATTAGAGTGGCACAAAATATTCTAATATTGGACATATTGAAGAATATGTTTCAATAATGGACTCAGAAATTGATATAGAAAGATTAGGTATTTCTAAGTTGCTATAGAAGAGGAACAAGTTTTACCTTATAAGATTGAGACTAAGTTGAAAGTGGTTTATAAAGGACAGCCTACAAGAATAATATGGAAAAAGATGTTACATCAGAGATACAAAAGAAACAAATTGATGCTTTAATAATTAAAAGGGATATACAAACCATGAATCAAGGGAATGACCTGGATAGTTTTCCTACATTGGATTTAGAAAAGAATCTTGTTAAAATTTTGAAGAATCTTGTCAGAAGGGACAAAGAAAAAATGTAAAGAATTCAAAGAAGAAATGTAAAGAATTCAAGGAAGAAATGTAAATGTAATGTAAAATTAATTCAAGGAAGTAATGTAAATGATTTATTTGATCAAGGTTAACAAAGATATGTTGTTATTTTTGCTAACCTTTAATGGTCTTTTGCTGACATTAGGACTGAAATGACAATGCTTTAAGGATTTGTTTATATATAAGAGATGGGATAAGGGATGAATGCATTTGTTGCATTTTAAGAGGAGGTAATAAGCTACTAAAATTGCTTATACTTGTGGTAAAGGTTGGAAACCACTTCTTTATCTATTCCTTTTTGTTTTCTTACTATGTTCTGACCTTCCTCTTTTTTCTTTTTTCTGCACCTTTTCTTTTTTATTCTTTCTTTTAGTTTGTATTAGTTCTTATTATTGTGTGTATAATCTTTAATAAAAATAATGTTAAAAAAGTAGATCCTGAACTAAGTAGGAAGTGAGACTAAATGTCTATGAAGATTCTCAATCATCTAGGTCATGGTTGTCCCAAAGGTGCTTTTTCAAGAAGCAAATGGACTTTCTGGTTTTTCCTTGAAGACGTTTCGCTTCTCATCCAAAATGAGAAAAAGCACCTTTGGGACAAGTTAAGACTAAATGATCTCTGAAGTACATTTCAAATGTGATTCCATGAACTACATTTCCTTCTGCCTCCATCTCTAGGTCTTTCCTAGCATTTAACATTAGGCTTGTCTCTCTTAAAATAAACCTAGTGCTTTTATTTCATCAGTCTTCAGGGATATCATTTAAAGTGTTGGGTTGGGATAGAGTCAAGAAAGATGCAGCAACTATCCAAACTCTGCTCTTGGGTATATTTAAATTTCAAAACCCACTCCAAGCCTCTTTTATGAAGGGCATTTGTTGTGGTTCTCTCTTTATATTGCATTATAATGGTTTTTATTCTAGTTGAATTTTTATGTCCGTAATTATTATACTATGCTAATTCTGGCTTTAATCCTGTTTTATGATTGTTCTGTATTTTATTTTTCTTTATAGTCATTGGCCATGAGCACTTTTGTGTGGGAAAAGCATACAGTTATTTTCACTGTTGTTGCCACTATCACCAAAGTTGTAATTTATGAACTGAATAGCCAATAGAGATATAACTGAGCCCTTTTTGTCCTGCAGTTTATATATCTTTCATCAGTTGACTTCTACAATGAGGGATTCTGCAGTGAAGTGGCTGTCAGGTCTCATATCTTCATCTTGATCTGGGTGCTGTCCAATGAAGCTCAGTAGCCAGAGAAATGGATTCATTTGCCTCTACATCATTTCCCTGTTGGTAGAATATATAAGCAACAGAGTCTTTTGCAGTTATATCCTTCTATCAATTTGTAGGCCTCTCAGAGACTCCTGGTTGGGAACAAAAGTTTGGACTAGACAAGCTTTGGATCATAGGTTTTGTTTCTGTTTTTCTTTTTCCTGAGAAAGCTCAATTTTTAATAGGTCTGGAAGGTCCATTAGAGGTCTTGTACTCCAACCTCCAACTCCAGTGAAGGAATTCTCATATCATGTCAAACAAATGGCTCTCCAATCTTTACTTGAAAACCTCCGTTGATTTCAAGAAGCAGGCTGTTCCATTGCTTTATAGCATTCATGGTGAGGAAACTACTTTTTCTTTCAAGTTTGAATCTCCTTCTGTAAAATTTCCATCCATTTGGTTTTTGTCATCTTCAGGTGCTTATGTTCCCTGTGGCATTCCTTCATTAATTGGAATACGCTATCATGTCTCTGTTCAGTCTTTCCTCCTTTTAGGCTAATTACTTTTTGTAGGATTTAGCCTTTCTCAAATTCTGAATGAAGCAAGCGGTCCTTTCTCTAATTGACTATGCAGTATGATACATTATCTGTATATGGCTGGGCTCAACATTAGGAAAAATATAGAAGCAATTTGAGGCAACTAATAGGGATGGGTATAAAGTAAGAGCTACTACTTAATTTTATATAAACCACAAACACTTCAAAGGTTGTTGTGGTTCCATCTGGCCATGCTATATAGTGAGCCGCTAATTGTAATATATGACTTATGACTCTAATGGAACCTGGAATTAAGTTGGGGTGATTATTAGGCATGTGACCATGTCTAATTTTGCAATCTCTTTGCAGCAATCATTAAGTGAACACCATGGTTATTAAATGAGAGCATTGAGGGTTTTTTTTGTTGCCAGGGTATGGACATATACATTGAAAACCAGCAAAAAATGCTGAAAATTGTGGTCATGGGACACCACCATTGGCCATAAATGAGCCACAGTGGCACAGTGGTTTGAGTGCAGTACTGCAGGCTACTTCTGCTGACTGCCGTCTGCCTGCAATTTGGCAGTTCAAATCTCACCAGCCTCAAGATTGACTCAGCCTTTCCATCCTTCTGAAGTCGGTAAAATGAGGAGCCAGATTGTTGGGGTCAATAGGCTGACTCTGTAGACTGCTTAGAGAGGGCCGGAAAGCATTGTGAAGCAGTATATAAGTTGAAGAAATGCTGTTGCTAAATGTGAGTCAGTTTCTAAGTGTCCAAAATGCAAACATGTGTCTGTGCATGTGTATGTTTGTGCATGTCCACAGCCATCCAAACTTCAAGATAATGCTAGTGCTAGGGATAAATGTGAGAGAAAATACAACTGGAGTGTGCTGGGTCTTGGCTAGTGGGCCCAGCAGAGGAATGGTAGATTTAGATGGATAAATGAAAGCTTTACCAAAAAGTCATTGGGCAAAACAGTCATTAGGCAAAAAGAAAACATAGCCCAGGAGCAGTTTAAGTGTCAGCCATGACACCCCTCCCTAAATCAGAATTCCTGTCCCAAAGATACAAAGAAAGTACAAGTTTGGCCAGAATCTACCAAGTCTAAATTTTCATAGCATAATTCAAGATACCTTTTTACAAAATATAAAAGTCATTTTTTTGGTACTGGATTATTCCCAGATGTGGAGTTTTATTCAAACCTCCCCTCACTGTTTCCTAATTCAGTTCCAAATGCTGTTTTGCTATCAGAATACTTTTCTTTCCAAGTAGCTTTTTCTTGGTATCTTGTACACCTGTGTCTTATAACTTTTTACCTTCTTATTTCAATGACGCCAGGTTCCAAACTTCAAAAGGACCACTACCTTGAGTGCTGGACCATGGTCCCTTGCATTAGTTGTCCTTCAAGGACTTGTCTAGCTCCTCTTCTGGAGAAGAGACTTGCCTGAAAGCTACCATGGGATCTGACTTTGATCAATATTGAGATGCAAGGTTGGTCTCTGAATTTCATAAACTTTATCTGAAAAAAAGTAGAAAATAATATAGACAGTGTCAAGATTTTATTCTGGGAAGATAAGAAATCTGGGTGCATTGTCCTGCATACATTCTGTGCAGATCAGGGGTTATATGGGCCTGAGAATCTTCATCCAGGATGTAACTAATTGGGCAGAGAGAAAGATTGCTGCAATCATTGGTTGCTTCAGAAGCTGGAGAAATATTACTTTGCTTAACTGTTTGTGCATTTCAAAGTAGTCACAGAACTGATGTTTTAAGCTATGATTATATAGCCTTCAAGTATGTGGGAGGAGAATCAGAATCTTTTTTTCCTTGACATGGAAATGGCTGGTATGATTATAGAGATAAATTAGGTATACTGTGTCATTAATGAAGGAATTAAATGGCACTATGAATATGGATTATGCCTCTCCCCAAGGTCAGAGATATGCTTTAATATGATATCGCTGTCACTCATTGCTATTCAAGTCAGTCTACCACAGCTTTGGCATCAAAGCCTATTAAGAAAGAGGAAACAGAAACGACATAAGGGTTTGGAAAGCAAAAGTTATCAGTTATATAATTTCCCTTAAGAAGATCAAAGAAACAGGGAGGGCCAGTGCATCATTAAAAACAAAACAAAACAGCACACAGACACACAGACACTATAGTTGTGGAGTGAACTGTTGTTTGAATTCCTTCTAAGATAAATGTATATCCCAGCACTTCTACAATAATCAGAATGAAAATTCTCCCATGCCACTTGGAGGTCTATGGAAAAATTCTTCAGCTCTTTTTTTTTTTAAATAAAAATGTTTAAAGAATAAAATTTAATAACTATACCATTTTTTCATAATTTAAGATTAACATCACCTTCAATAATATTAATATTGTTAATAAAGTAAATTAATATAATCAAAATTTAATATAAATATTAAATTATTAAAATTTTAACACATAAAAAGAAAAGGAAGGGAAATGAGAAAAGTGGATGGAAAATAAAATGTTAGAAAACAAAGAGAGAAGTTACAATTGTCATAAAATTTAAAATTCATTATTTCATTGATTAAATAATTATTTGAAAGTATAAAACCCATTATATCATCTTGAAAAATAAGTGTAAATCACTATAAATCTGTAAGAATCAATATTTATATTTATATCAAAGACATACCTATTTGGCATTATCTGAAAATAATGCATACAATTTTGTTCTTTGCACATATTACCCATTGTAAAGCATTGCAATATCAGATCTTTGACACCAGAGGGTGATATAGTCTTATCACTGAACAAATCCGTTTTAATACCTAAACACACTTACAGGTTAGAGTTCCAGGGAAATAAATTGTTCAATATTGTTCAGGTTAAAAAAAGAAATATTGATCAAGTGGAGTTAGCTCATTTTGAAAGGCTTGAAGATTTGTTCACTAACAAGATTTGATATAAATTATCTTGTGCTTTGAACAAAGTTCAGAAGTAAGTTATCAGACCTCTTCAAATTAAATAAGAACTGCAAAAAATACTTTTTTTTCTGCATGGCAGCAGCAACAACTGCAAGGAAAAGGCTGCAGGAAAAACAGGATCTATTCTATAGGAGATTAATAATGATGCTCTAAAATGAGTCTGAATGTCCACCATTGTAACCAGTGGGCCAGAGGTTAAAATGTAATCCAGGTCAAGAATCACAGTAGTATATAGGTATATTGATGTACATTGCCTCATGCAGAACAGAATCCTATCTTCATTTAGAAAGGATTATTTTTTTTTTTTTGCAAAAAAGACACATTCTGGGTCTCTTGAGTCAATGCCACGAAGGTCACACATTATTTCTAGAAGATCAGGAAAAAAAGCGAGAAAGGAAATGTGAGGAAAAAAGAAAAAAAATGAGTCAGGAACAAAAAACTGCAACTTCAAGGAAGGAAAATATGAGAAGTGGAATGGGATGAAGAGGGTAAAGGTTTTTCTTTCATTGCCTTTTGCAAAATCAGAAGATGAAGAGGATTTCTGGTTTTGGGAATAGTAAGGATTACAGCTGGGGCAGCAGTCCAGGTGTGGCAGGAACAATGCTGTTTGTGCACTCCCAGCTGATTTTTGGCCTGTTTGAGGCCTTTTTCGGCCTCCCAGAAGCTCAAGGGAAGCCTCTGCAGCCTTTGGAACCCAAAAAACCAGGCCCGTTTTGTCACTTCCATTATTTCCAAAAATACTGGAAGTGACAAGCTTCTGGAAGGTCAAAAATCAGCTGGGAGGCACACACATGCCCAGTGAGGTAAGGGGACAGTGGGGGGGGGGGGAAATNTGCCCAGTGAGGTAAGGGGACAGGGGGGGGGGGGGAAATCACACACGCATGCACAGGGGTTTTGGGCCCCCCACGTGCATTGCCTTCTGGGTGCGGGCACATGAGCATGCGTGCATACAATTTTCATCACAGGAGCCCAAAAAAGGTTAGCCACCACTGCCCTAAGGTGAATATGTGCTATTTTCACTTCCTAGCACTGTTTCTCTTTTGATTCCTCAGCCCAATCATCCCATACTTTCCTCCCAAACTCTCTAAAGGTTTCATCATATTTTCTCCTATTAGCTATTGCTCTACACAAGTAAACAATGATATAATGTTTTCTTGGTCTTTATAGCATATTGAAGAAAATGAAACAAAACCAACAATCTTGTGTTTGGTAAAAATACCTTGTTGACCCAACACCAACAATGACACCATTCTAACAATAGGAGACTGGAATGCCAAAATTCAAAGTAAAATAGTATCCAGTATAATAAAAAAAGTTTAACCTCAAGGTATGATAAGCAGAAGACAGACGAATATAGTTCTGTCAATACTTTATTTTATAGGAGTGCAGGGGCTCATGTGGTTAGGATTCTGGGTTGACAATTTGCAAGCCCACGTTCGAAGCCTGTATGTGATGGGGTGATCTCCTGTCATTTGCTCCAGCTCCTGCCAACCTAGCAGTTTGAAAGTGTGCAAACGTGAATAGATAAATAGGTAAGTGAGCTCATGAAAGGAGCCACCAATTGAGCATTTCCTGGGTAGCCAGTGATGTCACTGACTAATCCTTTCACCACAGAAGTGCTTTGGTGTTTCCAACATGGAAGTATAGTATAATGCTTTATTTTTACAGCCTAGAAGACAATTATACACATGGATGATACTTGCTAGATAACACTGAAATCAAATTGATAATATATTCTGCAAGCTGATTTGTTTTTTTAAATCTTTGTTTAACTTACATGGACACTATTTAAAAATGGTTGAGTAGAAGAAATAGAAATTGAATTAAAATTGTTGGGAGAAAACTTCAGGCATCCTAATAATATCACTTTGATGGTCAGAAGATAGAAACAAATTAAGGAATCTCTTGCTGCACCAACAGGCTGAAGAACAGTTTCTACCCGTAGGCTGTCAGACTTCTGAACAGAAAATAACTTCATGTCAACATAGTATGATAAACTTGCAGGTCCGGTGCATTGTGCAACAAGGTCACATAGTGTAATAAAATTGGGACTGAGTTAGGGACTTCTGTCCTCACTGTGAGTTGTTTGGGGGGGGAGTGCATGAAGGGAGGCTCAGCCAATCTCATTGTACACATGTTGTACTTTGACAATAAAGGTAATAATAAATTGTTCAAGATAAAAGAAGAAAATGCAAATGCTAGTTTTCAGCTCACTGCTGAAAATGTTCTAAGATTATGTCAATGGGCAATGCCAGGTCAATGCAACAGTCAGAGAAAATGTTGAAGTAGTTATAGATTTTACCTTCATAAAATCAAATAATTCCTTGAGACAGTGCCTGAAGCCATGAAGTAAAGTGATGTTTGCTGTTTGGGAGAAATACTCTGACAGATCTAGACAAAATATTAAAGTGGAAAGACAACAAAGGCTTGTTTTGACATGACATGGTTTGTAACATATGGCTGTGAAAGCTCAGCCATCAGAAAGACTGAACAAAGAAAAATGGATTGCTTTGAACTGTGGTGCTGGAGGAAATTGTTCAGAATATCTCATACCACTAAAAGTAAACATTATTCAATATTAGATGAAGTTAATCCAGGCTGTTCACTGCAAATACTAACAGTGGAGCTAAAGCTTAAATAAACCGCGAATGGCAAGAGTCATTGGAAGGGACCAAAGAACCAAAGCCATTTGGAAAGAATCCAATCAAACATTAGGTAGTTTATAACATTAGGATACTGTAAGCCTACAACAATTCAAACAGTAACTGCCAAGCAATCTTGATGAAATGATGTCCATTGGACCATGAAGAATGAGAAGTAAATGAAGGCCAAGTCTACATTAACATTACTAGCAGAGTGGTTCCCATACATGTCTCTGAAGTTGATATGTGTTTGAATATTAGTAGCTCACATAAGTAGTTAGGCTGTTGATTTGAGTTTCGAGCTTGGAAATTTGGTTGCAAACGTTTTGTCACCATTGGAGGAACATCATCAGTGCATTTTGAATTCAAGTCAAAGCACATTGGCAATGTCTCCTCGAATGGTGATGAAATGTTTGCAACCAAACTGCCAACCTTGGAGCTCAAACCAACAGTCTAAATGCCTCTGAAGTGCTTAAAAAGGCAAGCAATTATTCCCCAGATCCTTCACTTTCAGACCAGACATTGCACTGACAAACATGCTGAGTGGATTTTTCCCCCACCCTTTTCCTATCTGGCTCGTAAGAATGCAGAAAGAGGCATCACATATTTATATGAGTATGAATCAACCTTGCTGGAGTGAACGCAGGGATTTATATCTAAAACCTCATCTTTCTTCATAAATTACTTTTCCTATAAGAGCTGATGTCTGTATTTTAAAAAAATATTCATTGACTATATTTATGTCTCTGGCAACAGTGCACTGTGAAAAATACTGTACATTATCTTCTGGAATGTCCCTATTTAGATGAGATAAGAACTAAATGGGTTTTCTCCTTTGTGTTATAATAAGCAATATTTTCACTTTTCTTTCCTTCAGTGCCTACTGAATTAAAAGAGAAAGGAATAAAGAAAACATTAAGATGCCACTGTTTTGTTTTCTTGCCAGTCCTCGCAATTATTTATTGTTGTTAACAGTGTGGCATTGAAGTATCAATGGATTCTTTGGTTTTATTCTTGGAATTTGCATTTTTGGTCATCTGGTTTGAAATTGGGAAGTAATAGGATTTAGCCATGGTTAGAAATTTTAAGTAGGATGACCTGTTAGCTCTTTATATAAATAAAAACATCGAGGGATTGAAAGGCTGCTCCAGCCAAAAATCAAATAAACCACAATTGAACAAAGGAATGGCTCATAGCTCCCAGTTGTAGAGCCAAGACTTTTACAATTATACATTAACTAATGCATACTTTCTCAGAAGTGATTTCAGTCACTACTTAAAATTCTAAAAGACTGCCTCTCTGCATACCTATTTAGATGGAAGCCGATTCACTGAAGTTAATGGGATTCATTACTGAACACATGCAGATCAGGATATGACTTAACGTGATATTTGAAATTATTGCAAACACTGCCTTGCATTCAAATGATAAAGATGGATTCAAATCCATCTCAATTCCAAGTGATATTGTCCTAGTAGTTGTGGAAGTGATTTTGCCTTCCTCAAGTTTTCTCAATTCCTCAGTCTAGCAAATAGCCCTACAAATTCCAGGTATGCTTCCATCCAACTCTGTTATGGACAAACCCTCCATTATATTCCTGTAAACTTTCCCTAGAATTGGAAATGGTTACTCTATAGATTTTTAGCTGTTCTTCAGTGCAAATACCAATGCCATCGTCTCATTTCCCAGCTGTCCATCTATAAGCATGTGTCTCTGTTCATTGATCTTTCTTTCCAGTGATGTTTGAAAACTGTTTGCATTTTTATCATGTTGTTGCAACTGAAAGGTCTCTATGGTTTGATTACGTGTCTGGTAAGCTGTGCAGAATATAAAGACATGAAGTTTTTATCTGAACAACTTAATCTTATCAGTAAAATATTAAATATAAATATTAATATAAAATGTCTACTATTGACCTCACCCCTTTCCTAAGAGGTCTGAAGGGGGAGTGCATAAGTGCACCATGCCTACTGTCGCTGTCCTATTGTTTCTTTTATTTTTCTTATATGTACCCATTTCATGTATTCATAACTATGTATACACTTATACCTATTATCTTGTAAGCGATTGACAAATCAAAATAAATACAAATAAAATATAAATAAATAAAAATTAAGTAGAGCAAGATGGGAAGGGGAATCACCAACCAATGCTTCTCAGTCATGTTAGTGGAATGGGAAATCTGAGGGAAAATGTAGTTTCTTCCCCAGGATATGCTATAAGGCTGATAATGGTGCTATAAAATATTTGACAGTTTAATCATATGCATTTATACTAATACAAACTCTCCTGTTGGGTAGAGTACATTCAATGCATAGAATTGTAGTTTAAACGTTTAAGGCAAAATACTATACATATTTATGTGGGAGGAAAGTTAAATTACTTCCAAATAAGTTTCTTCTTTGTACTGCAGACTTGACCATAATGGTGATTTTCTACTGAGTAAGTATAAATCAAAGGTCAAGTAATATGCCATTTCTTACCATAATTCTTATCCTCTCAGGCAGGATTCAGGCCTGGACCTGGGACAGAAACGGCATTGGTCACACGTTTGGATGACCTTTGGTGAAGGGAAGTTTTTGCATATGGATCTCTCTGTAGATTTTGATACCATCAACCAAGCTTTCCTTCTAGATCGTCTCTGAGGTTGAGGATAGGCATAGTGGTGTGTGGGTTTTCCCCCTTTCTCTAGTATTGATTCTAGTCCATGGTAATTGAAGAGGAGAAGTCTCCAGAAACTTCAACTGGTGCAGAATGCAGTGGCATAGGCAGTTATGTTTGCTGCCAAACAGCACAAGTTACACCTCTAACAGTTGTGGGATTCAAAATTTTTTACTACCGGTTCTATGGCATAGCTTGGTGGGTGTGGCAGAGGAAGGATCCTGTAATATCTCCATTCTGTCCCCACTCCTGGGGGAAGGTTACTGCAAAATCCCATTCCTTCCCCACTCCACTAACTTGCTTTCCAGCTCCATTCTTCTGTGCAGGGCAACAAAAGAAGACCCAGTTGATCAGCCTGGACTTGGGAGGCAGATAATAGATGGGGGTGGGGCCAGTCAGAGGTGATATTTGTCAGTTCTTTGAACTACTAAAAATTTCCGCTACCGGTTCTCCAGAACTGGTCAGAACCTGCTGAATGCCACCTCTGCTCTGCTCATTGGTTGCCACAGAACAACTCACCATGGGACAATTCCACACGAGATAATGCAAAGCGATACATATTATCCACCACTATTTCTTTGACATAATTTCAATTTTTGTGGAAATGGACAAAAGTAAAAATAATGTTGAAAAAACTGTGGCAAATAACATTTACTGCACTGCATTATCCTGTGTGTAGTTGTCCCATGGTGAGGTGGTTGCAGCAAGTTGTCCTAGACCTAGGATCTACGTTTGATAGGTCCTAGGAAAACAGGCCTTCTCTACCACAATGCCTACCTTATGGAATATTCTCCTTGACCCCCCCCATCCCTATTAATGTTCAGGAAGTCCCTTGAGACTGGCTATGGCATCAAGCCAGGGGGAGGGGCTTCGCAAAGAACTGGTGACATTCTAAGATGGCACCATCATTATGCCTCTCTTCCATGCCATGTGGTTTTTATATTTTAACAGTGATTTTTAATATTTTTAAATAATGACTATTTTTATATAGTTATTGTTCTTAAGTAATTGTTGTATGATGGCCAGAGTTATTTTGGGTGAGACGATCAACCTTTTGACAAATAATCAAACATATACATATTCAAGGCTGTGAGGATAAAATTTACACCACAGTGGGGAAAAAAGACATAGTATTAACAATCTTAAACTTGGAGAATATGCAATATTCTTAAAGGAACTTAAACTTGGAGAATATACAATAATTTTGAAATTAACAGTGTCTACACATATAAGAACTTTAACTAGATTTAAGCAAGAATCACTTCTAAATATATAAAATGTTACTCAACAAAGCAAATATAAATACTTATAATTCTTAAAGTCTATGTTAGTAAATACTGTAAATTGTTTAGAGTACAAAAAGGAGGAAGTTGGAAATCAAATGCTTATCTATATTATATTTAGCAGTGTTTTACTTTTCCTTTGTTAAATATTTATAAACAATAATAAAGTGGACACTTTGGCACTAAGCTCAAATATTTACAGTTCTTTTTATACCATAAAAACAACTTAGTATGCTTTGCTTGTCATGGTTTATCTTTTGTTTATATTATATTGAGCATGAATTGGATAATTCAGTAATTCTCTGTCCACTTATTGATATAATCTTTTCTGAAAATATATTCTTGTTGTAACCAAACAAAATTAAAAATTAAAAAGGAAAGAAAAAAGTAGTAGATCTTTTCCTTCCTCTGGCATAATCCAATATTAAAGTAGGAAATTGAGCAGGCTGAGCCCAAGGGAGAGATTGAATGCGTCATCAGGCTAGAATCACTCGGCTCCCACAAGAGACCTAAGTACAGCCCACCTTGAATTCCATTGACCCTTATCTATCCCCTATTTGTTAGTAGTTCAGATTCTTGTAGAAAGCATAAGCTTGCAATAAGCATTTATCATTTGAACTTCCTGGCCTTCCTGATTTTCCTTTATTTGGCAATTAAGTTTAACTTGGAGCAAGTGGTCACTTTAAAGTTTAAATTTTTCAGAATATTATTTTCAGAATTACATATGGATTTTGCATCTGAAAGCAATTGCTGATGACATAAGATTATTTTACTACTGTATTCTGAATTAATGCTAATTAAATCTAGGCAAAACCTGTACTCTGCTCTGTGACAATAAGGTGCCAAAATATCCTCAGTCTGTGAATGTAACTTAGCAAAACTATGGGAATATAATCATTCCAAGAGCTCAGTCTGACTTAGTAAAAGACTCAGTCTTAACTTTGTAAAAAAAATCCTATACTGTTTGATTATGTCATTATAGCTACACAGTATATCTTTATAGTCACTGCAATTTCTACTTTTAAGAAACTGAAAACTAAAGTTGATTGATATGCATCTTTTGAGGAGGAGCAGGGGATTTTGGAATCAAATCCCTTTCATATTGTGAATGATGTAAAACAATCAGACTGTTACATCCTCCATCTTCCTCCTTCAACCTTTTCTTTAGTAGTATTCAGGCAGAAACAATGAACATGTTGCCATCTCTTCATTAATCAACAGTAAAAAAAGTATGTAATTGGGAAGGACAACATGCAATGATAGATAAATGCACTTAGCTAAACAACTGGAAAAAGAACAGGAAGGGTAATAGAAAGAAAATGCACCTTTCCGAAAAGCAAAATAAATGGGCTTATGATAGAGATAACAAAAAATATTCTGTTGGAATGCATTCATGATTCAAACAAAGTGAGTCTAAAGATATCTTTTGTCCTTTTCCCAGATCCCATAGAATCTGAATGAAGATCAGGATAGATTAAAAAAGTATTTTTTTTCACCTAGAACAAAATAAACAAGATAATTATTTTCCTATCGACAAAAGGCACTACAGCCATCAATATGAACAATTTCAAAAACTTTGGGACAGTTTCATAAAAGACTACTATCAGTAGCTACTGCTTACGCTATAATATTACTTTCAGTGTCCAAGGCAATATATTCAGTCATTGCTGCATTTATATCACTGCCATTTTCGTTATTCTGCCTGCTTGTGGCTTTTTGAAGGAATTTGGCTGGTGGCAGTCAGAACAGGTTGCTGGTTAAGGCTAGGTCCCACTGGCCGATGGATGCAAAATGTATGCAAAAAGGACACAGCGGACGAGCAAAATTTTGGGGGTGCTCTATCTGTTGTCATCCGCTCCAAAAAGTGGCAAAAATTTGCATAAACAGAACCGAAAAGAAAGGAAAAGAACGGACATGGGTAGTATGTAGTGGGGATGTTAAACGGATGTTCATAGGAAGCCTAGAGGATGTATATAGGATGCAAACCGTTCACTGCACATCCTTTCTATTTCCGTGCTACTAACACTGTGTAGACGTTCCGTGTACCTTTTGTTACCTCCTTTCCGTTTTCAGCTGCAGCGGATGTGAGTTGAGGGGATGCCCAGAGGATGCAGAGAGGATACAGCGGACGTTTAACGGATGATAAACGGACATAGAACGTTTGTTGCTCATATGTCACGGATTTACATTGTACACAGTGGAAAGTTCATCCGTTCACAAAGTTTTGTGCAGCTCAAAACTTCTTGAGCGGATGAAATCTCAGTGGACGGATGCTCAAAGGATAGAGCGTATGAAACACATATGCAATGAGTACACAACAGATGCAAAGCGTTTTCCAACGTTCTTTAATGTTTTATATCCTCTTTGCATCCGTTGGTGCAGTGGGACAGGGGCTTTAAGCATTGTTAGGATCTGGGTTTTAGTCCTTAAAAAAAAAGACTTTACATATTGTCCAGAATATAAGAGGGTTTTTTTGGGAAATCCTGAGTAGACAAGCACTGTTGGTCAACTTCAGTAATTCATTTTCTTCCTGAAGTGCATTATGCCTGGGCTCCATCATGAATATTAAAAGTGCCACATACTTTATTGCTCTTCCTTCTCTAGTGACAAGGTCTTTGGAACTTGTTTTCCTGTTGGTACATCATAATTAATGTTGCTTCTCCCACTTCTGCAATTATTTCCAGCTATTTCTTGGTCGAGGGTGGATGGGGGGGAAAGGTGCTGCAATTGTCTCCATGTTGTCTTTAATGGAAAAGACCAACTATTTGTTTCATTTCAAGGACACACCTTTTTGCTGTCAAGCAGTAATGGGATGAAGCGAGGGAGACTCTAAACCTTTGGCCCTTTCCTCATTAGCAAAGCAGAAATAAAACTCCTTCATTATATAAGGCTTTCTTCTCTATCCAATCGCAACAGCATCTCTCAGACAAAGACAAAGTATTTTTAAGTGCTCTGCATAATCATAACTGCCTTAATGAATTCATGGAAATACATCACAGCACGTTTGTTTCATCTTCTTCAGCAGGGTGTGGAGGAGGCCTTATCCAAAAAATCAGGAGGGTAAGGGTAAGGCAAGAGGAAGCAACTTGATGGGGTTATCAATGATCCTGTGAAGAACTTTCTTTTAACTTTCTGTTAAAAGAAATAGAAATGTAAAATATTGTTATTAATATTAATGGCAGAACTGAACTTGAATAGAATAATTATTCCATTTACTATTGTTATACATATATACACAGATATATATATCTATATACTTTTTTCTTTTAAGAATTTATTGTGTATTTTTAAGTGAATGTACCAAGGAGAATTCGATTGAAAATAGGTATGTATTATAAAATAGAGGTTAAAAAATGAATGTTATAACTATAAAGGTGTAACTTAAATTTTTAAACAAGATTTGAAAAAAGATACAAAGGTGTTACACTCCAGTCTAGTAATTACAGGGGAAAATTTGTTTTATGAGAAAAGATAATATGAAATTGTAAACAGGACAGACAAAAGTATAACAACATTGATTAGAAAGATTTTAAAAATTAGAAAAAGATATGTAATTGAATTAAGAAAGGAATGAGATAATTTAAAATAAGGCTATAGGAAATAAAGAAAGGGAAAAGCTATTGATAAAATTGCAAAAATAGTTATAAGTTATGGATTAGAATGTATAAGATAAATATGTATTGCGTTTATGTCTGTATGGAGAAGTGATAAACCAGGGTCACACTGTTCTCAAAAAAGGTATTTTATATGTTTTGTGAAAACTTAAATAAAACTTATATATACATATAAAAAATGAACTTTCCTGCTCCACTGGCTACATTTTGTTGAGATATTTCAATAATGGTGGAAAATGCGACATGGCATGTTGCACACTGAAGCATCATATTCATCAACTTTTTCATTTAGAAAAATGTTTCTGGCTTCCCATATGGGTGTCATAATTTATTTATTTATTTATTTGTGTGTTTGATGGACTTTTATAAAGTCTTTTATAAAGACTTTTATAAAGGCTGGATTAAAAGAAAGTAGCTGGCCCAAAGTCATCCATAGAGAGATCTGGCTACTGTTCACTGCTTCATTTGGAAGGGTTCCCAGCTACCCAGATAATAGAGAAAGTTAAGTTGAAGTGTTAGCATCCTTGGGAGTGAAAAGAGTTGATAGAGAGTCTTCTAATGAAAAATAAGTATTTTGTGAATGGACACACCTATTTTGACCACCTGGATTGTCACTGAATGATAACATCCATGATACACTATTTCTATCAGGTCTCAAAGGTTGCTACTGCTGAAGAAAGAAGTCACAGAGAATCTTTTACAGGGCCTATAAAAAGAATATCTTATAAAATATTTGATAAGAATCTTTTATAGGTTCACAGAGTAGAATTATTTAGATACTGAATTATGGAATGAGCAAGTAGAAGGCATCATTTTCTAGAGAGACTACCAGGCAGGGCAATGTACACAACTTTGGCAAATAAAGTCACAACAAAATTTTTGCAAGCGAGCCAGCCCATCCTAGTAGATGAGAAAAGTAGATGAGAGAATCATCCTGGACCTTAGGAGAATGTCAAATCAATTTCATTATATAACTCAGGGTAGTTTGCTTGTTCAATTATTTCTGACTCTCTATGATCTAATGGACACCAGTGATACTATCTTAATCATATTGTCCTCTCAAATGTTTTCTATTCCTTTCAGTTTTTCAAAGTATTAGGGACTTCTCCAATCATAGATAGTTCTCCATTCACATATAGTCCTCAACATATGAGCATAAGGGAGTCTGCCCCAGTATGGTTATATGTCATAATGCAATAGAGCCATTATGATGACATGTCATGTTGGATGTAAAACAGGTCATAAAACCTCTTTTTCAGGTTGGTTGATCATAAGTTAAGGATTGCCTTTGCAGTATGTATATTCCTTCCTTCCTTCCTTCCTTCCTTCCTTCCTTCCTTCCTTCCTTCCTTCCTTCCTTCCTTCCTTTTTCTCCCTCCTCTTCCTCCTCCTCTCCTCCTCCTCACTACATGAATGATTGATCTCAAAATGGATTGTACCTATTTTCTACTGGTGGATTAATCTATAAAATGTAATATAAACTACCCCTTCATCATAACGATACAGCAGGGTGGGATTCAATTTTTAACAACCAGTTCTGTGGCTGTGGCTAGGTAGTGGGCATGGCTTGGTGTCATGTTTATGGCTGAGTGTGCCAAGTCAATATCTCACTCACATCGAGGCACGCATCTCCTCGCCTGATCTCTCATGACTGTGGGGGATGCTGCAACAATCCTAAGTGTGAAAAATGATCATAAGTCACTTTTTTTTAGTGCCATTGTAACTTTGAATTGTCACTCCACCACAAGCCAAAGTACCAGCAGAGAAGTTCCTGAGAGGAGAGTCTAGTCCTACCAAGAATGTAATAAGGGTTAATGAAGAGGCAGCTTCTCTAAGCAACAACAGAATGTTTCCTTCTGCCTTCCTTACAGGGTTAGGCCAGTAATTCCCTCTAACAACTGGTTCTATCTGAACTGCTTAGAATGAACAACCGGTTCTAGCGAATAGGGCTAACTGGTAGAATCCCACCCCGGGATACAGCTTTAAAGAGTCTAAAGTCCCCCCCCCCCCCAAATATCTCTTCCAGGATGGCTGTTCCTAGCCAATTAAAATGTTCTAGAGTTACTGCTGTCTTAAATTTAGAGATAGGTATTTGGTTTAATTGTATTAGTAGTGTATAGCAGCAGAGTCCGACTACTGAAAATGACACCTAGGAAGGCCAGCAAATCTAATTGCCTTTCTACCTACATAATATAATTTTAAGGCTGAGTATACCTGTTTATAGCCCATCATAAGCACCACATCCCATGAAAAGCCATAACACAGCAATTTCCAATGAATTAGTCAATTAAATAATTTCTCTCCAGCAATCTGGGCTGAAGCAGAATTAAACCATATCTTCTCTGAATGGATTTTATAGGAAGGAGGCTTAATTTCACACTTTCCACTCAATCTACCTCATTTAGGAATAATGGAGGAGGAAGTCAGCAATAGCAAAACTTACTAAATATCTTCCCAATGGGATAGGCACAGATGGAGGAGGGGGAGGAGAGAAAGGGATTCTTGCTCCAGGCTACTTTAAAATGCTTTAAAGCCCAGTTCAGCTCCAGCAACACTTCCTGGAACTTCTTCTCCTTGTAGCACTGAGCTCCTTGGCTTTTATTTTGAAATCCAGCACTCTTTGGATTTCAAGAGCCCAGCAGGAGAAGCAGCACTGGATTTTAAAAGGCAAGCAGCTCAGTGCTACAAGGAGTGCTGGGAAGCCAATTAAATAATAATTTTAAACTATTTTCTCTTTCAGCAATCTGGGCTGAAGCAGAATTAAACCATATGTGCTCCTTTGTTTTCTGAATGGATTTTATAGGAAGGAGGCTTAATTTCACACGCACACATGCCAGCCATTTTCCACTTGATCTACCTCATTTAGGAACCATGGAGGACATAGTCAGCAACAACAAAACTCAATATCTTCCAAATGGGATAGGCTTGGAGAGGGAGGAGGGAGGAGGAGAGAAAAGGATTCTTGCTCCAGGCTTAAAGCCTGGCAGCTCCAGCAATATATCTTCAGCCTCATCAGAGGTAGTGGCTGGGAGGGGAAGGGGCGGAGTCAGCCAGGGGCACAATTTGCCAGTTCTCTGAACTGGGCAGAATCTTAACATCCAGTTCTATAGAACCAGTGGGAACTGGTAGAATCCCACCCCTGCAACAAAAGCAAGAAATCCAGTTTACTTGCTACATGAAGTCTTAATGTAGATTTTTGCAAATCCAATGTTTGGGGCTTATAAATGATATTCTGAGAGTGCTTCTTTGTTAGCCCATTGTAAATATACAAGCAACTGCATCTTCCACCAATAGCAGATGAGAGTTTAGGTTGGGAAAAGCTAGTTTAGTGTTTTGTGGTTTATTCAATAAGCCATAGTTAACGTTGCCTGCCACACCTTTATTTGTCCTATTTAAAGTGGATAAATGCTTGCTTCTGTGAACTCAGCTACCTGTATTGTCCATGAGATGGTTTGAGGAAGGTCTTTGAAGGAGAGGATGGTTCTGCCTGTTCTGGGAGATGCAGTAGTTTGCCCTCTCCTTAAGGAGCCACCTGTGCCCCAATGGAACCAGACAATTTTCATCAGATCCCAATTTTTCCTTTCAGGGAAAGTTGTTGAGAAAAATAGATAGCATGCAACTCAAGAGAATCCTGGAAGAAGAGGATTATTTGAGCCCTTTCCAATCAGATTTTAGACTTGGTTATAGTGCAGACATTGTTTGATCATACTTGTCAATCATGTTAACTGGACTGCATGGAGAGTAAAGAAGATGACCTTGACAGAAAGAGGGAAAATCTGTTACTATGGCAATGAGGAGATAAATATTGCAGAAGCCTAGACAAAGGGAGGCAGTTATGAAAAGTGTCAGACAGGCACCTTCCTAATTCATAGGGTATATAAAACAGGAAAGAAGAGAAGCATATTCTGATTTGCAATGTTCTGTTAGTACAGCCTTCATAAAAAATAGTGTTGGGCCTACATGGCAGATGTTTCTTGCTCTTGATATACTGGGATAGAGGCAAAACATCCATTTTGGTCTTTCTTGATCTCTCAGTCACCTTTGACTCTTCTAGACTGGCTCAGGAGTTTGGAGTGGACCAATGTTATGGTTCTTTTCTCCAGGAAGGATCTGCTTTTATTGGTAGATCTGGATCTAGGTCTCTGGGATGCCTCATGGTTCTGCTGTCCCCCTAATCCTCTACATTATTTTAATATTATTTATTAATTTATGAAGCATGTATTAGATAACAGATATAAGTATAAATATGATTTATAGATATAAGTATAAACATGATTTATAGCAGCAAAACATATATATGAATACATGAAATGGATACAAATAACAGGGAACGTTAGGATAGAGACAGTAGGTACACTGGTGCATTTATGCACGGCCCTTACAGACCTCTTAGGAATGGGTGAGGTCAACAGTCTAAGGTTAAAATTTTTGGGGTTTAGGGAAGAAACCTAGTAGTGTATTCCAAACGCTGACCACTCTGTTGCTGAAGTCGTATTTCCTGCAATCAAGTTTGGTGCGGTTTACCTTGAGTTTGTATCTATTGTGTGCTTGTGTATTGTTGTGGTTGAAGCTGAAGTAGTCATTGATGGGTAGGACATTGCAATAGATAATTTTATGTGCTACGCTAAAGTCGAACTGAAGGGAGCGTAGTTCGAAGTTGTTTAAGCCTAAAATTTCAAGTCTGGTGTCATAAGGTATTCTCTTGCAAGTAGAGGAGTGGAGGATTCTTTTCGTGAAATATCTCTTGATTCTCGTGACAGTATTAATGTCCGATAGGAATGCGGGTTGCAGACAGATGAGCTGTATTTGAGAATTGGTCTAGCAAATGTTTGTATCCCGTCTAGTTAGTAGTACAAAATTACTGGAGAAAAAGCAACACAGGATTAGGTAAACAACTCTTAATGCCTTTTTGGCAATATTGTTCTTGCGGGCTGATTTTTGTCTGATGCCATTAAAAATTTTACAAGTGTCTGTCTGAAGGATATGTACTGTACATCTGGACAGGAAAAATAAAGGTTTTTCTTCTGAACAGAGGAGGTCTGTTGAATATTGTAGTTTCCATCTTTTGGAAAGGTTTGCTACCAAGGCAATGGTAGCTTCACAATTCTGGCCTTTCATAAGGTTGTAAAAAAATGGATGTTCTGGAAGACCTTTGAGAATTGACAATTGTGTTATTGATAGCAGGTGTGAAAGTTATTATCATGCAAAATTGTTTGTGGTATAATTCTACTTATTGTATTGTTGCATGGGCATTGGTGTTACTGTTCTTGCACATTACCTGAAATCTGAGATCAAAGCAGTTTATAAATTGTGGAGCCCTTGGTGCTCTCTGAGCTTGTTTGTTTGTTTGCAGACATTGAATTGCCCAACTAGGCAACATTATCAGTGTGGGGGTTGCTCCTTGTTTAATTACATTAGCTTGCCCAGCCCTGATATTAACAAATATCAATCAATTTTATTTATTGCGAGAAGATTCCAATGAATAAATATTAGAAGGCACTGGTAGTGAATAGCATAGAGTTCTCAGAAATAAGTAGACTCCTTACTGTTATAAAATTAATTCTTTGAGAATACAAGGTGTTAGTCAGGCATGCAATAATATATTGCATCACTTATTGATTAGTCCAGTTTAGTAATCTTGAAAACTGACTGCCATCTTAAGCAATAAGCATTTTGTAGGCTGGAGACCTACATAACATTTTTTTTCAAATGGCAAGAGCCAGAATAGATGTGGTAGTGTTGAAGGGGGAAGCTGATAGGATCCACAAGCAATCCCTTAAAATCTTCCTGAGCTCTCCAGCAGCAAAGTGGGAAAAAAGCTTGCTTGGATCTAAACCTTTCAAGAAAAAGAGCCCGAAGAAGGAGACAGTAGGAAGCCTAATTTTTTGCTCTTTCTCTCCTTTCCCAGTCTAGGTAATGATCAGTCTTGGATGTGCCTTATCTAAGGCTCACTTTAGAGCAGTAGTGTCCAACCTTAGTCACCTTAAGACTTGCGGACTTCATTTCCCAGAAATCCCCAGATAGCACAACTGGCTGGGGAATTCTGGGAATTGAAGTCCACAGGTCTTAAAGTTGCCTAGTTTGAAGACCCCTGTACTTTAGACCAAAGTAAGGGATTGGAGAAGAAAGTTTGAAGTCTGACCAAGAGAGACTTCTGTAGCAGTAATTGGTTGGTAAGTAATTTCCTGATGGGGAGAGGGAGGATTGGAATAGGCAGGAGTAGGTAAATCAAGGAGATACCGTTTCCACAGTTTGGCTCAGCCTTGTTTCAATTTGATGTTCCCTTTAAATGACCTAAGTTTTTGCTGATTTTCATATGAAAGTTGTGAATCCAGTATATAGGAATACAGACAAATTAGAAGGTTGTAAAATGCGTGAGTGACTTATGATTTCATAAAAGCTGCAAGATAACAGACAGTAGTAACCTGTCTGACAATAAAAGGTCAAAGGGAAAAATGTACCTTAATGGCACATTAATGGACCAGGCAATGGCACTGTGTTAATAACTTGCATGCATAAAAATTTATATTTTCCAACCAAGCAATCATTTCTTTTCCCCTATAGGGTGTTTTAAAAATGCTCTTGTGTATATAATATTAATTTCACCATAAAAAGAAGACAGTAATTCAGATGCTGGCCCCTGTGAGCAATTAAATTTAAAAGTACTAAATAAAGTATTAGTGGTTATAGCCTTTTTGGAACTTAAAATATGGCAAAAAAAGCAATGCATTTTGGATGATATAAAAGTATTTCTTTTTTCAAACACGCAGTGTTCAAATCCAGAAATATCAGGGGCTTCATCTGTGCATTGACTCTATTCTCTTCACTTCATTGGAAGAATTCCATCATTTTACACAAATAAAACTGAATTGTTCTGAAATGCAGTGATACCTTGGTACAAGGGTGGCATTCTACCAGTTCTGCCCAGTTCTCCCAAACCGGTAGCTCTGAGGATTATCTCTGAGTGAACCGGTTTGCTCCAATGATCAGCTGCTGGGCCCATCTGCTCGGTGCAGCTCTATAGTGACCTTTATTTCTGGTTTTGAAGCTCAGCTACTTCACATGGCACAGCAGATTGCCATGCATCAGCTGTTGAAGACACAGGGAGAGTGCAGGATTGCAGGAGAAGGTCAGTATCAAACCTGCTGCATGCGCACAAAGCGCGCCTACTAAGCCACACCCACAGAACCAGTGGTAAAAAAAAGTTGAATCCTACCACTATCTTGGTACTGAACTGCTTTGAAACTCATTGAATTTGGTATTCAATGCATTTTGATATGAACATGTTGTCCCTATACTCATCGTTTGTCTGGTACTCAATGCATAAGTTAGAACTTGTTGGTGTCAGTTGATTGGTGACTCACTACATTATTCCTTATAGAAAAATTGTTAGATACTCATTTTTTTAGGTATTCATCACACTTCCTGGATCTAATTAGCAATGAGTACCAAGTTACCATTATAAATGGAGAAACAATTTAGCTCACATCTGTTTTATGGGGGTACGGAGAGGAGTTGATGGAGAAGAGGGCCCATCCCAGGAATGGTTCAGTATTAGAACTAATCAAAAGTCCTGATCATTTCATTTGAGGGAGTATAACTGAACAGTTCACCTTGAATCAAAAGAGTTGGTTCTGTATTGTTGAGTTTCTGCTGTTGATGGGACCATTGATTATAGTGGAGCAGAAAAAAAGAGGGAAAAAAGCCCTATTATATTGGGCAGATAAAAGGAAGGGGCCCAAATGAATAACCAGCACCAGGACTTTTAGAATATCAAAAAGGCTCTGATGTTTTCAAAAACCGCTCCAAATAAAAAAGGAAGAACAAGGGTACCTGTTGTGGAGATTAAAGAGAAATTGGATCTACCTCTCTCAGAAAATCCGAACTGGGTTCACAGTTAAGTATATTTTCACTTGGTAAATTTCACTTGGTTTGCTTAGGCCAGGTGTCTGCAACCTTAAACACCCAAAGAGTGATTTGGACCCATTTCCCACAGAAAACACCGGGAGCCACAAAACCTGGGTGGATGTGGCCAACTCAATGTCACTCCCACCCAGTCAGATACCCCTCACCACACCTACTCAGGTTTTGTGGCTCCCAGTGTTTTCTGTGAAAATGGGTTTCTCTTTCTCCCTCCCTCCTCATTTCTATTTTTTGTGTTTTACCTTCCCAGGCCAGGCAAGGAGTGACTGGGAGGGGAGGGCCGGGGCAGGGCCAGCCAGTGGTAGGATCACCCAATAGGGAGCCACAGCAGAGGGTTGGGGGATATCCAGAGCCGCAGGTTGCTGACACCCAGCCGAGGTTAAATAAAGACACAATTTGAAAATGGTGTGAAATGAGGCGGTATAAGAGGGAATAAGATTGCATTTGAAATAGAATTATGCCAAGATGTCAAACATTTAATTTCAATCATTTATAAATTGGTGTTAAATGTGATGCAGAATCTGAACAAATTAAAGAATGTAATATGGATGCTAAATTTTGGGCACAGTATTGGCATGAATAGTTGGGAAATCGGGGTCTAAAAATATTAAAATTTATTATGTACAATAATTTAAGGAAAAAACCTGTCAAATGATATATAGATGAAATTTGATATTTGTAAAACCATCAGAAATGAACCAGACCATCTCAAGTAAATGTTGAGAATGTGGAAACAAGGATGGAAACTATTATCCTATGTGGTGAACTTATGAAAAAATGTGGTTGGTAATCTACAGTACATTGGTAAAAATAACAGGAGTCTCTTTTCAAACGAAATCAGAATTGCACTTACTAGAATTTATAGAAGAAGAACCGATGTCCATATATGTATTATATTACAAAAGTAAAGAAAATCACTTAATGGTAAGGAATCTTATAGATTCAGAAAGAAGAGATAACAGAATATTTAAATACAATGGTATAAAACAATGAGGAATGGTTAATTGATCCATGAGGGAAATAAAGGGCAGAAGTGGACTATACGTTGTTTATGTCAGATGTTTAGTTTTGTATTTGCAGGTTTATGTTTATGTATATTTTTCTTCTTTTTTATTATCATTTTATGTGTAGCATTTTAATTATATGTGTATGTGTGTGTATCTGTGAATGTGAGTGTCTGCATATGTGTATAATATATATATTCATTCATATATATATTATACACATATGCATACACTCAGATTCATATATATATGAATAAATTGGATCCAAGACCACTGGATAGATGGGAGTTTCAAGAAAGACAAAAGGAAGCATTTCTGACTATACCACAGTATTTAAAACAGCTCTGGTTCATGTCATTAAATTTCTTTGAAGTGTCTTATTGGTGTACAATGCAAAGAACTTCAGGCATGTGCAAATGCTTCACCAGATATTTCCAGGGATTGGAGAAAGCTAAGAGGATGCTGAAGCACAGCACAATGCATCTGCTTAGCCTAATTCTTAGAAGCATAGGGATTGTACTTATTGTGGGAAAATGTTTATAAGAATCAGGATACAGCGTTATTTGTTCCCCATCTGCTTCTTCATGAAATGGTTTTAAGGGGGTGCTTCAGTTGAGCCTTGGCTGAAGTGAAATGTCCCTCAAAACTAGTATAGCTCTCTTACATGATACAATCTGTTGCCAGGAAATACTGACATTGGTACCAATTTGTAAAAACAGCTGCTTCCAGTTAAACAAAACCATTATGAATATGACAATAAATGCAACAGGTTATGATGGGTTTTTTTTTTGCCTCAGCTAGGAACAAATCAACCATGTCTCTCAATGTCATTCACTATAAGAGAGTTGGTTAATGGCAGTATCAGGTTTCCAAGTGATGAAATCCATTTAAGCCCCTGTCACACTGCAGCAATGGATGGAAAGAGGATGTAAAACGGAGAAAAACACTTACCATCCGTTGGT
>BHFT01044487.1:0-31204 GCA_004320025.1 Laticauda laticaudata
TCACAGACGATGATCTCAGGAATAGCAAGCTCCTGGGTAACTTGGATGTTTTTTAGATGTAGGGACTTTTTATAGAATAAAGTTTTTATCCATTAAACAAACAATAAAAAAAATCAAATAGGGTGGAGTTGAAAGCTAGTTGCAGAGAACTGACTGCTTTCAGTAGTTTGGGGGAATCCCAACATTTCACCCTAGACAATGAAAAAGAGAATCTCTGGTGGGGACGGATCAGGCAATGTTATTTACTTACATAGACTTTCTAGAGAATAATCTCTTTTGGAGTCCAACATAGATTGCAGGGCTTTTAAAAGGTTAAAAGAAATACCCTTGCACATACCTTACACTTTAGAAAGTGCAGGTAACTATAGAATAAAATCATAGGGCCGGAAGGTACCTTGGGAATGTTGTAGTCCAATCCCCTATCCATGGCAGGTTTTATATACCCTATATCTGTGATGGCAAACCTATGGCACACCTGCTGGAAGTGGCACGCAGAGCCACTTCTGCCAGCATGCGAGAGGTCTCCCAGGAGAGCCGCATTGCACTTGCACGTGCCGTCCGCCCAACAGCTGATTGTCAGGTATCTGGCATGCATGTGCAAGGAGTGGGGGGTATAGAGGAGACAGGGGGTCTCGCACACATGCACAGATGCAGGGGGTCTCGCGCACATGCACAGATGCACAGGTGGGGGATTGCACGTGCATGCACAGGTGCGTGGCGTGCATGGGGGTTGCGTGCACATGTGCAGATGTGTGGCATACACAGGAGTTGCACGTGCATGCCCAGGTCGTGGAGGCCCTACGCACATTGCCTTCCTTTCTGGGTACTGGCATACACATGGATAAGCACGCACAAGCATGCACACAATTTTCAGCATGGGAATCTAAAAGGTTAGCTACTGCTGCCCTATATAATTATTTATCTTTTAGAGAGGGAGGGAAGGAGAGACAGAGGCAGAGATTTGCCACCTGATTTTATTTATTTTATTTTTTATTTGGTTTGTCAATTGCTTACAAGATAGTAGGTATGAGTAAAAACATAGTTATGAATACATGGATACATATAAGAAAAAGAAAAGTAGGACAGGGACGGTAGGCACGTTGGTGCACTTATGCACACCCCCTACAGACCTCTTAGGAATGGGGTGGGGTCAATAGTAGACAGTCTAAGGTTAAAGTGTTTGGGGAAGAAATCAGTCAGGTAGAGTATTCCAGACATTGACCACTCTGTTGCTGAAGTCGTATTTCCGGCAACCAAGTTTGGTGCGGTTTACCTTGAGTTTGTATCTATTGTTTGCTCTTGTATTGTTATGGTTGAAGCTGAAGTATTCATTGACAGGTAGAACATGATGTATGATTTTATATACTATACTTAGATCGGACCAAAAGTGGCGTAGTTCTAGGTTCTCTAGGTCTAGAATTTCAAGTCTGGTGGCATAAGTAAGACCTAAAATAGGAGATTCACTTCTCACCAACAGCAAACCTTCCCCAACTGATGTTGTATGACCTAAAGTCTGAAATTCTCTTCCCAGAATTAGCAACTCTACCCCATCTTACAGCCTGCTGAGCAAGCAACTTAACCCACCAGTGATCACAATTTCTCAACATGCAACCAACCACAATTGCCGCACTCAATCCACAGGCAGGAGTTCTCGCCACAACCACAAGGCAACTCTAATGCACGCGTGGAACCTACACCCAACCTCAAGAGGTATTACCTACGTATGTGGGGACTGATAACGACCTCCTCATAAAGTACTTTGAGTGAACCATGTACCGTCCACAACACATGCCCTCAAGCCAGAACTCTACACCTACAAGGATGTCATACGAAGAGATGACCTGGCCCAATCTAATTAGGCAAGTTTGGCATTGCCAACTATAAGCCTGCTTCAAAGGCAGTTTCTAAGGTACAGACAGACATGGGCTGGAAAACTCTGCAGTAAGAAATTGTTTTCTCATGTATCAACAATTAAATTTTACTGAGATCAATCGTTCTCCCAACAATTTGCACAGGAATCTGAATCTGCCAGCGAAAATAACTATACACAATGTGTATCATGTAAAATACATTTATTAATTTTGCATTGTAGTGTTCAATAACATTCCCTAATTTTGCATACTGTTGATATTTGTAGATTGAGTCTATTGTTTGTCAAAGATGCAATAAATTACAGATGATCATTTTAAACACAATAAAAATGTGTTTTTATAGATCTCAATTCTTTTTGCAGTTTCATAATACACATTTTCTAAATACACTTTAGTTAATTAACAAAATGTAAATAAGGCGTCAGCAAATAAATCCAACTGAGATAATATGTAAAAGTAATTGTACTTTGCTTTAAAACCATAATCCATCTATTTTCTAAATGTAAACCTGCTTCAGTTAAAGCATATTATATTTTGTATCTGAAATACATACTTGGTATGGTTGCATAGTTTAAAGTCTTGTCAAATTTAGGCCAACTACATGAGAATGTGTCAATTTGAATTAGGAAAGAATTCTTAAATCTGAATATATTTCAAATTGTTCAAAGATGTAGTACTTAGGATTTTTTTTTCCCTGTAATCTTAACACATCCTGCAGATGCTGTTGATATAGTCTATTAAACAGCCAATTCCTGAAACCTTTCTAAATCGTACGTTTTTAAATCTCAATTGTAAGAGAATTTGACCCAATACTAATACTAAAGCATTTAAAATTAAGGTCAAAATTAAGCAATATACAGAAATTATCATACTCATGATTTATACGATGAAATTATCCTTTCAAAACAGTTGTGTTAATTCACATTTGAGATTTGTTTTTTCCTAAATCATATGTAATCTTACATTTTTGCTTGAATAAAAATGCTTTGATGAGAGCATTTATTTATTCATTCGGAAATTAAGAGCAGGCACAACTGGTAATTTGTGTAATGCGAACAAACAAAATATGGTTATACCCTGTCACAACCATTTTTTTTAAATAGAATAATTCCAATAAAATTCAGTTTCAATTGGCAAATTTAAACTATACTTGGAATGAATGATACAAATATAAAACATCCTTAATACTCAAATCCCATTATCCATTGATGGGTATAGGACATCTAGCTGCAGATTTAAGCAGACTTCTTATATCTTGCACTGGACTTCCAGCAAGTTTCCAAATGAGGTGGCTTCCCTTAGTTATGATCCTCTCTATTCATACATATTTATTTTTAACTAATAAGCTTTTATTTTCCAAGGCAAGCAGGACTTCCACAATTCTTCATGAGTAGATACTGTTGTTATACTGCCTTTTGTGAAGGTTATGGGCCACATTGCAGTGAATCTTGTATGTAGTAGAAATATATATGTCAGCTACTACAATAGAAATACAGAACAAGTTCCACATGCCATGACAGTAGAGTTAATACAGGAAGCAGTTGAATTGAGCACTTTAGCCTTTTATTCCTGACTTATATGAAAACTACTAAGTAATCTAACAGCTTAATTCCAAAACCCCCAAAATTGATCTAGCACTGAAACAAATGGATGTCTATAACAACAACATAAGATGCATGGCACAATGGCCAATTATGACTTATTATCCTTGGCAGATCATTCTTGGAGAACTTGAATATATGACAAAAAGAGCAGTGTTTTAACTCAGATATGTGTTCGTGAATGAACAGTTATTTCATTGAATGCAAACTCCTTTTTGAAAATTTGAGTACACGAATTTGAAATTTACACAGTATTTTAAAAAGGCAATCACTTCTAGGTATTATACATCACTTTTTAAAAAGTATTATACAGATCAAGACATTTCTGATAAGCAAAATTATCCAAGTACTTGAATTGGGCTGGGCTATAGCTCTCCCAATTCATATAAGATTCATACTCAAATAAAACAAATGGTCTCAAGTGTTCATTCTAGTGTAAAATAATGTTGACCTTGTATTATATAAACTTATTTTACATATGTTGTCAGAAATAATAGTATATTTAAGTGCTTTCCTTCAAATAATTGGAAAATGTTTTTTCCCAGTGCTACTGCTGATCTTATAGAAAATATACTTTTGGTGATCTGTTTTCAATAAGTTAGAAAAATTGCCAAACATTTAAAAAAGGGGTTTTATAATGCATTCATAGATTTGGTCAATTATAATACATTGTGTAAATAAATAATCTAACTTTGTTTTTTAAAAGGGTATATTTCAGCCTCACACATTTTAGTAGCTTTTAAGTTAAACATGGATATTGCAATTTGGAATTCCTAGTATGCAATGATAGAAAGTTCCCTTACAATAATCATTATAATATAAACATACTTTTCTTATTGAGAAATTCATAGTAGGTAGAAAAAAAACCCTCCAGCTTTTTAATGGACAAATATCAGCAGATAAAGCTTTCCACATCATGTCATCAACCTGTCATTAAAGAAATCAGCTGTAATAGTTCAAGCACTGGCAACTTTTGCAATTCCACAGAAATTAAAAGGATGAAGGAACTTCCTTTACATAACTAAGAACAAGTCCGGATGAACTACAAATTGAAACTGGCTACCTCTTTTCAAACAGTAGAAATACTGCATTTGTGACATAACGCTGATGTTTGATGTTATGGTATATAACCAGCAACCTACTCCTAGAAATGTTGGTTTTAAATATATTTCACCAGTTTGTCTCAAAGTGTCACGCATAAAACTATATTTTACTATTTAAATAAATAATTTTCACATTCTAAGTTTAATATTTACTAGGAGCTCATGCCTGTAGTTCTGAAACATCTTTTTTGCTCCAAGGAATAGAGGTAGATTTTAGTGTAGCTTGGGCATATAAACCACACTGCCAAAATCCAATATATCACAGTTGTTTATGGATAATGGTGCAATTTTAGCAACTGCTTGAAAACTCAGAATCTGCTGTCTGCTCTGAGGTGAGAATTCAAGCTATGTAACATTATTTTTTAACTTGTGAATGGTTGGTATTTCTAGGAATGAGACAATGGCAACACACAATAGGAAAAAAAAAAAAAAGCACACATTGAGTTCATGAGTTGCTCCTTTATCTTCTTCAGCAAAACGTTCCCCCTCAGGGCAGCAAATGAAGGCCACCACAAAAGCACTCCTGTCCTCTGATCCAAGGGTTACAGCTGGAACCCCTCCATGGGGGCTTCCTGTTGCTGGAACACAAATTGCTGTTCATTTTCATCCACTTGGGGCACAATGTTTGCATCTTCCTCTTCCACCCCAAAATAATGTTCAATGAGATCAAAAGCCTTTTGGTAGATTTCTTGGTTTTCATGACTTTGAAGAATTTCAATTTTATCCAGTCCTGGAATTAAGAGAAAGAGACAAGTAAGATCTATACTGCTCAATATAGTCAAGCACTGTTCAGTAATAAACAGATCTTAATTCCACAAACAGGGAAAATAAAGACATTTATTGGCAACTCCCAGAATAAAAAACAAGAGACTTGCAATCCAAACTTATATACTGTTACTTCATAGTATGTGTTTATTAGGAATCATTCCCCTACATAAAAGTCCACAGCACTGCATTGCAGAGTTGACAATTTTATAACAGAAATCTTGAAAATATTTGCTGTGGCATTAAGTTATCATTTCTTACCATAGGCTTCCTCTATACGGGCACAGTAAGGATTCACTCCAGTTCCATTTTGCTTTGATTCTTGTTCTCCATGTCGCAATATGTTTTCAAGTCCATTCAAGGCTACCTGGACTATTTTAGAGTCCATCACGGTCAGAAGATCACATAGAGGTTTGGTACAACCTAATGCCACTAAGTAACTTTTATATAGAAAAGGGTGGTGGGGAAGAGGATGGAAAATAACTAATCAGGTTTTTTTGTTGACTGTAATAATTACATATGAGGATGCTTTCAATAAATAATATTAAATATATAATTTTGAAAACATTAAAAGAAATACACTCCTTATATGATTAATTTATAATTTTATCCCAAACACCAACAATGCATTTTTAAAAAGACTGAATGATCTGAAATCTGAATGATCTATGAACAAACTTTCATTTCCAACATGAACTCATGTAATATAATTTCTGCTCATATGAAAGTATTAACACTTTACACTGTCCCAAGTGAATCTACGTATTATCAAGCATATATAAAGGCAAGAAATTTAACAAAACATTTTTTTTGAAAAAAATGAAATACTTGTTTTTCTGAAAATACCTGTTTTACCAAACTATTGTTAATAAAAACATAGGAAGAGAAAAATAGAATTTACCTACCCAAAGACAAGATTTCTTTTCACATATACAGGTTTGATTCACACATTCTCTAACATAGGGTAGCAATTTGGTTTTGGCTTCATATGATGCACTATGGTTTGTAAACCATGCCATTTAAAATAACTACATATGGGCCAAGTTTAAATGAACAATGACTCAGACAATGTGTAAATCTATATTATTTATATTGCACTGATATATAGCAGAATTCCTGAGAAACAGCAGTGATTATGGGAACAGACAGACCTTCATGGTACTGGATAGCATCAAAAATATCTTCTCTAAAATGCTGTCTCACTGTTTTCAGACATATATCGAAAATGCTTTTCATATCAGTAAATCTAGGAAAATACAGTTTTGGCAAGTTTGAATTAATTAATATTAGATGTTTCATTCTATTTCATGGCACTGCATTCTTAACATGCTACTTTTTATTATTTTATTTTGATTACTTTTTATGCCAATTGTTTATATTTTACATTATTTCTTATTTTGTTTTTTGAAACTTGTTATTTTTATTCTACAATTGCTATTTATTACCTAATCTGTTGAGGAGTCCCTCCAGATGTCGCATTAGTAATGGCCCATGCTGCTTCTTTTATAGTACGAAATTCAGCTTTCTGAAGAATTTCAATCAATACTGGAAATATATTTGCATCTATAACAGCCTAAAGGAAATATATATATATATATATATATAATATTGTAATAACTCTGAAATTCTTTAAGTCAATCGATTAACCAAATACTGAACTTACAATAAACTCTCAATTTCTAAGACACTTGTTCAATGGATTCTGGATGTACCAGAAAAAAATGGACTTGATCACCAAATAACAAAAATATTATGAAACTGCCTGGATTTATATCATCTATATAGCAACACATACAAATAATGTAAATTAATTCAATTACCTCAATTATGTAAAGAAAATAAAACAAAAAACAATAAAAAAAACAAAAAAATTGCAACAATTATACAAGCAATATACATATGGGTTTAATGGATGTTTAAATGTATGGATATGAGGTTGTTTTGATTGCATAACCTCCAGATAAAGCCCATCCCTTCCCACCTATCCAGCACTATTCACTAAGCGCTGGATAGATTAAACAAAAATAAATAAGGTTGAGGAACAGAACAAAAAAAAACATTAAGGGTAAAAAATAATTGTGCATTATAAAGGCAACTAAATATATTACCTGAATTTGTGCTCTGTTTCCTGCAGTAATGTTAGATACTGTCCAGCATGCTTCTTTTCGAATAGATTCCTTGGGACTACTCAGCAAATGTAAGAGACAGGGTAATGCAGAGCAATTTAGAATTACCTAAAATAATTTGAAAGATGAAAAGTTCTGCCTAAACAATGTAAAATAAAGTACATTGCATATAGTTGAAATAACAGTATTTACATGTTGAGTTATTATTTCAGTGAACAGTGTATGCATATGAGTATGAAAAAAGGCATGTTATGCTTTCTGAAAAATCTGTTCTAGATCCCAATAAAAACTAGTGAAGGTGCACAAATGTGAAGGTGCACAAATGCAACACAAAGGCGGGGGGAAGATACATAATAAACAAAATTGTACCTTGGCATTCAATTGCTTTGCAACTTATCGAATTTGGTACTCAATTCATTTTGACATGAAAATTTTGTCCCAGAACTAATTTGATACTCATTAGTTTGATACTCGATGCACAAACTAGAGCTTGTCAGTGTCGGCTGCCTTGTGGCTCACTACATTATTTCTTATGGGAAAATGTATTTGGTACTCATTGTTTTTGGTACTCATCATGCCTCCCATGATTAATGACAAGTGCTGAGATACCACTGTACTGTTCAATTGCTATCTACACAAAAGCAGGACCTATCAAATTTTATGTGAAATAAAAATAATTCTAGCCAGTCCTGCAGTACAAAGGGACTATTTATTGCACACCACTATCGATGACAACTCTTACAATCACTTATATGCTTCACATTTTGCAAGCCTACTACCACTTCGAGATACAATACTTCAACAGACAGAAAGGCAAATCTAAACAAGATAAAAATGTGCATTAAAAAACTTACATATAAATTGCCCCCTCAGCTGAATATCGATAAATGTGTTTGAAGAATAGTTTCCCCCCTTGCAAAACAGATCTACAATCTATAAACTTCTACAGCTCTATTTGCCCAACTAATATGACCTATCTTCTATTTACTGTAAAAAAAAAGTTAACAAGTAAATCCAACAACAAAACTACATTTCAAAACCCTCTGTTAAAAATCTATTAAATATTTCACACACAAAGTCCACAACAGCTTGTAATTTACCATAAACCACTGCAATCATTATCTCTGATATGTCCAGGATCAAATATCTTCAACTGATTCTTTATAACAAGACTTTTCCTTAAAATTATAACTGGGATCTTTCCAAACAGTTGTATTTCATTCCCCAAAGTATAGATCTCTATTGTGAATATTTCCACAGCACTTGTTGTTCAGAAGGTTTCTGTACAAGTTGAACTACAACATCTCTTAACAGTTGTCTTCTGATTGAAAATGTCATGCCCCTGATGGAGACTGACTCTGAGGAAGAGGAGGAACAGCCAACAGGGAGTGGGAGTGTGGCTCCCAGGGAGTGGGAGTGTGGAGGAGACTGGGGAAGGGCAGAGGCTGCCTGAGCAATCAGAGGAGGACCCAGGCCCATCCCCTATCCATCCTAGGTCACACAGGGAGGAGAGGATCAGAGAAAAGCGAGGTCTACTCAGGAGATTATCATGATCCTCCTCGTGGCTTGCAGCTGGGAGCTTATATTATGTATATAAGTAATTGGGTAGTCAGAACTTGCTGGAGTCAAAGTTTAATGTGTTCTTTGAAAGAGGTTTATCTTTGCTGGCGTTCTTCCCATGGACTCTCCTGGGTTATCTTCCTAGAATGCATGATTAATTATCTTGGCTTGCTTCGGAACTCTCATCAATGCAGTTTTGTTTTGGTTTTCTTTTTGTCTCATTATTTACTTTTGTGACTTTAAACTGTGCCTAATAAAACAGTGAAGTTAAGTTGAAGGCATTACCGGATTTTAATGCATGTTTTGGGTTTTGGGTTATTTTGAGACTACGGGTCATCACAGAAAATAATAAGTCTATTACACACATAGTGTCCATCAGTTTTCTTAAGAAAGTCCAATCCATACATTCTTCCTCCACATATTCAATCCTCACCCATTCTCTCTATATGACCAAGCTATCTCAATGTATTTCTTTCAAACTGGTCTTCATCATATCAGTCCATTGGCTCTTTTAGTTTCAAGTCAGCAAAGCAGGAAAGTATTACTTCATTGTAAACATCTCCACTCTTTGAAAGACTTGCTTATTTCAGAACAGAGCTTTCAGACACGGAAATATTGCTCTTCCACATTATAAAAACCTGGATAGCACAAATGCTGAAATTAAAATAGAAAATAGTTCAAAGTAGGAGTATGGACTTATCCATATAGTCCTGCTCTTGTTCTTTCCAACGTCTACATAATCAGGTAGAGGTATCTGCTTGAGTTTGTGCAGAACAGTTAGAACAACCCAAGACCCTCTTTTACTGAAGTTCCAGATTACATGGGAAGCTGTAGTTGCTTTCCAAGGGACCATGGGTACTGCTTCCTTTCAGACTTCCTTTGTTGACAGAGACTGGAAAAGAGGGAACTGCACTCCATGCACTATGAACTTAGCATTTGGTAAATGCCTGAATAAGGCTAGCATATCCCTATATCTGATAAGTTCAGATGACAAAGATTCTATTGTATCTTTCAGAAAGATCACTGAAATAAGTTTAAAAATCAGTTTACCTGAGTTTGAATATCATCACCAGTCACAATATTTCCCACTGCTCTTAAGGCAGGCGACACGACCTTGTAGTCATTGTGCCTAAACAATGGAATTGTTAAAATATTTTAAAGTTAGAAAAATAGAGGTATTCTTCCTGATACGATCACTTTTTTTTAACATGTTCATATGGCATTGGGGATACTATGCTAATAATTCTTTCATACAGCTTATCAAAGAATTCCACCATAATTTGATCTCAGGGCAGAACAAAAGCTCAGCATCATCATGTTGAAGAAGCAGGATTTAAGAATTGGCTTCTTAAAACAGTGGCACAGAAGTTGAAGAAAAGCTGGGCTGATTTAATTAAATGCAGAAACATGCTATGCTCACATATTACATAAAGCACTTCTTCTGAACATACATACACACACACACCTTTTGAAAGCTTTTTCAAAATTTTATATATGAATTTTTAAAAATGTTTTAAAATTCATATACACAATATGATTGCACATATAAATCTTTTTCATTTCTTTTGATGTTAAAAAAAACAGATTTTTATATTATATCTTTTTCAACAAGATGTAATATTTTAGAAATGAGCTCACTGCATTTTTTATTGGAGATGAGTGAAATTAATGATTTAAGTATATTGTTTCATTTTGTAAATAAATCATATGCCTTGACTCAACTTTGAAACTTAATATTTTCAGATGTTTTCCTTCTTTTGAAGTTTATCATATAAAAGTGAAAATCTGGAAAAAATGGATTTTTCACAAACATATGATTCTAACTATTCAGTAGTCTGAATTCATATATAAGCTGTGAGGACTACTGTATTATGGCTTGTCTATACAATATACTTTTATTTACGTATGAGATTATATGTATATATTTCTATATATACTTCATTTCGCTTTTAAGCCTTTTTCTTCTTTTTGTATTTTGTTAACTAAAAAAAGAGAAAAAAAGGGAAAAAAACCTCAGAACCTGTAGATTTTTTTAAAAAATAATGACTACTTCCACTAAATCTTTTAAGAAAAAAAATCAACAAGGGATGTGATCAGTGCACTGAAGGCACTAGCTGTAATGAAAGGAAAAACCATGAAACTGAATAAAATGGAATGAAAAATGTCTATCTACTTGAAATAATTTAAGTGAGTTCTTAGTAATATGTTTTTATATGGTCAAGAGTATGACCTCTACACTAGAAAATGAAATCAACAATAAAATCAACTCTAAAAGAAAAAGTGAATATCCTGAAATTGTTCAATAAAGTCTAATCACTTCCACTGGCACAAATTCAAACCATGCTGTGGGGAGAAAATGGAAAAATATTGCTTCAGGTAGTCTGTCTATGTGGATGAGAAAAAGAGAGTGTACACGTGTGCTTGGGGTGGGAGAATAACACAGAATTTTCAAATGGAATTATCATTACCTGACTAGATCTTTACACTGGAACACTGGTTTGCAACATTTGATGGCAGACTCCTTGTATCTATGTACTACTAAATACAGGCACAAATTAAGCTGATAGATCAAAATAAGCTGAACTAGATACTTGTGCCTATCTTGAATTTGCCAATTGTAGAATTCCTGCTGTCTCACAGGAGAGAATAGAGGCAAGAAAGACAACTACCACTGCAGGCTTACTTGTAGAGCTGATATGGTATGAAGAAACTATATCTGACACACTGATTTAATTTAACGCCTTCCACTATCTTCTGCAGCATTCTGCTGGTGAAATAATTATCTGATTTAAAGAGACTTACATCAGAAGTTCTACTAATCTTCTGCAGACCCCAGAATCAATAACTGCTTGTATTTTATCATTCGGTCCATCAGAAAGGTAAGAGAGAGCCCAGCAAGCATCTGCTAATACATCTGAGTCACTGCTAAACAACAATCTTGATAGAACACCTAAGCAAGGACGAACCTTAAAAGTTTAGAAAGAGAGAATTGCAAATTGTAAATTTACTTTTTCCACAAGCATTTTTCCAAAGATGGAAACAAAGAACTATTAAAATAAAAAAGCAATGATACTTTTAAAAATATTCTTTTAATCATATCTCTTTGCAGAATGATGCATATGCCAAATCTACAAAACACTTTATTCCACAGCAGCCATACTAATGTCACACTAAAATATCCTTAAAATATAGTAAGGGCAGCTGACTATGTACAAAAAAAAATAATAATGAAAGTGGAACTGAACTAAGACAAAAATTAAACAAACCTAAATTAAAGATACCTTTAAAGTATCAATTGGAATAAATTGATAAAGAAAAGATTATCAGTTTAAAATAGCAATTTAACAAAATTCAGATACTTTACCAAATGCACCAAAAGCAGAATAAAATGAAATGATGAGTTCAAATTAAATCCAATAGCTGGTAAAACTTAAATGGTATTTGCTTCGAAACAGTTTTTTTCTGCCTTAAGAAAATTATGGGAAGGGGACTAAATTAGGCCTCAGCCACCTCTTTGAGGTACTTAGTTATATAGTAGCAGAGCAACAAATAAATAAGAGTATTGCTGTACCTCTCTTCTACCGTAGGCTTAAGTCCTTGAAAGTGGGCATTACATTTCCCTAAACTGTAGAAAGTATTGGAGTTCAACTCTCCAAAATTCTCAGGGCACAAACTGAAAATCTAATATTAAAAGTCCGCTATAGTTAAAAATTCCAGCCTAGAGAAGGCTAGATTTTTTTAAAGATGTTGCTGATTTGAATTCAAATATTTTGTCTCTAACCTAGAACAAAATGGTTTAAGCACATATCCTATCAGGGACAGATAGGATATGTGAGACTGACAGCAAGGGAAACTTGGACCATGAAGCAACATACCTACATACATACACAGTGTTATGGGTAGTCTGCAATAGGAAAATGAGCCCATTGAAAGATATGACTCTTTCATTTGAAGATACAGGCATCTTCTTGTTGCTTATTACAGATTAGTGGCATGTCCTATTTCCAAAATGGATGTGAAATAAGTCAACACAGTGAGGAAGTATTTCAAACTTGATTCCCTAAAAGATGAATCAGTAAATTGAAAGCCTTAAGGTGTTTGATATTACCCTTAAACTATAACTCTTTAAAAACGTATGAGTATATTCTACTATTTCACAGATGGTTATTATTACAATGTACCCTATATTTACTTTTTCTTTGTTATGTTGGAACTGAGCTGGCTTGAGTTTGTGTGCACACACACACGAACATACATGGTGAAATCTAAATTTTCTTGAACTGAGACCAGTATAAAATAACTTTAGCTGGGACTGATCCACTTTCAGGATATTTCAAGTATAGCATAATTCACTAAATTACTTTTTGGTTGAACTGACTTTTATGTTATGCACTTCCAGCAGATACTGCATAGAGCCATTACTGTTTTGCTCTGTTACAGCCAAATGTTGATTTAATTACATTTGTTGTCTACTCTGAAGGTAAACATCATCAGGAAAGTTAATGTACTATATTCAGTTCCACTCTATGACAAAAAGAAATCTTTACCTGGACATAAATAGTTGACACTTTGAAAAAAAATAATTTATACAATTTTGGAATTTGGAACAACACAGCATATGCATTTTATTGTTATAGCATTTTTATAGAGTGAAACATGGTCCTTACTTTGCTAAAATCTGGAGGTGGATTTTTGCCTCTACAGAGGTTTGAAAGTGCCCAGACTGCATTTCTGGTAGTTGTGAGCCTGTTAGAATGTGTTAAGAGTCTGCCAAGAAAATAATAATGATAATAATAATAATAACAATTATTATTGTCATGTACATGAAAATAACTTCACTTTAATTAATATAGCTATATTCAATGGTTTTCATGTAATGTAATCATGTAATGATGGAGAAGCATTCCAATGGCAGAAGAGATTTTTATTTGTATCTCCTGGGCAGTCAAACTCGTTTACTTGTGACCTTATCTGAGCAAATTGGGGAAATGCATGGAACAGAACTGAGAAAGAAGAGAAGTGTCAGGCTTCCACAGTCCTACCAACTTCTGGAGTGAAGCCCGACACATTATCTGGATCGGGGAGGGAGCATCTGTTCCTGCTGACACATTATCTGGATCAGGGAGGGAGCATCTGTTCCTGCAGTGCCTAAAGCAGTGCACTGATAGAGGAACATCTTCCGATTCTGCATTTCCCATCCAGGCTTGACTCATCCATCTTATATCTATATGAACATTGGACAGGGATGAGGGTGGGAGAGGTTTAGTGCTCCGATTCCTTGTTTGAGGCACAGCACAAGACATGATGGAACTTTGGGGCGGGTCTGGGAACAATACAGCTGTTTGATTAGTTGCATTTGGAAATGTGGGGTTGCGGTGCACATGGCTTGTGGGGAGAGCAGATGTTGGTTAGCTACACAGGGTGGGGCTACATGATATATTGCGCTGAGATGTGTATCTCAGCACTGATTTTATTCGGATTGACCGTTGTTGCCGTGTTTGAAGGAAAACAAGCGTAAATAAACTTTTCCATTCACAAACAACTGTGAGTAACTTAAGTTTATTGCTCGAATTCCTGCTGAAACAAATGGAAGCTAACAGAAAGTAGCTCTTTTGTAAATACAAAATTTGATATAAACCACTTATGTATTATTTATTATTATTTTTTGAAAAAAGAGAATTAAAAGAAACATGTTTTTATAATTTTTAGACAAATAATTAGAATTATTATTCTAATAAAAACTGTTATTTAAAATAGGCATGTTCTAGCACCAGGAAACTTTATGTCAACATACTAACACCAAAAGTATATAACTGACACTTCAAATCTTTGCAACTCTATTCAGAAGTTCTGATGAGTCCAATGGTACTCAATCCCATAGAAATAAAATAAAATAATAAATAATAAAAGGTTGGGCAGTGTTTTGGAATAATACAATGTATTTGCAATTGTGTAAAGCAATTATGGCTACTCTCAAAATTACATGCCTATGCCTACCAAATGATTCTGGGAAATGAGTTAGATGTTTAAAAAGAATTGCAGATAAATGCTATGTTTCTAATTCTACCCATTTCAAAACATCTTTTTTTGGAATCTGAAGCATTGCACTGATCATTACCAACCTACTGTTTATAAATTAGCAATTAATCTGGATGCTTTAGTTAGGTATCAGAGATGATCCGTACTTACTGTAAGAGTGGAGGAAGTATTCCACAGCTTAATACATAATCTCTGCATTCTGCATTATCTCCAGCAATATTGCCAAGGGCCCACACTGCCTTAGAAACAAAGATGTAAATTAATATTCATATTTATTTTAAGGCTTTTAATTACTTATCTATAATTCTTATGCTTATAGTTTATAACATTATCATTTGTACTGAAGTATATAAATTGTGTTCCAATTTTTTTTAACTGCTATTACTTAAATGGCTAATATTAACACGAAAGAAACTACTTCCATGAGAATTTATGTTTGCAGTTGAACCTCAAAACATCTTGTATTGTTAACTGCTAGAATCCCCTGCAAAAGATCATGGCTATATGATCTAACATAGGAGCAATCACTGAAAGAATTGATGTGCCAATTCTCACTTCTCTGAATAGTTGTAAGTTGTTATAGATATGGAAATATGTATATAGGTAGTCCTCAACTTATGACATTTGAGCCCAAAAGTTAGTGTTGCTAAGTGAGACATTTGTTAAGTGAATTTTCACCCATTTGACAACCTTTCTTGCCAGTTAGGAATCACTGCAGCTGTTAAGTTCGTAATACTGTTGTTAAGTGAATCTGACTTCTCCACTGACTTTACTTGACAGAAGGTTGCGAAAGGGGATCATGACTCTGAACCACTGCAACCATCATAAATATGAGTCAATTGCTAAGCATCTGACTTTTGATCACATGACCATGGGGAATGCTATAATAGTTATAAGTGTGAAAAACAGTTGTAACCCACTTTTTTCAGTGCCTTTGTAACTTCAAAGTCACAAAACAAACTATTGTACCAGAATTTCAGTCACTAAATGAGTAATCACATGACCAGACCTGATTTTATGACCATTTTGCTGTGGTCACAAAGCAAATCATGTAGACATTAAGTAAATCACAGTCATTAAGTGAATCCAGCCTTCCCAATTGACTTTGCTTGTTAGAAGCTGGGTGGGAATGTTACAAATCACAATCACATGACCCCAAGACCCTTCAGCCATCGTAAATGCCAGCCCACTGCAAAGGGTCTTAATTGAGATCATCTGATTGTATGAGGGGTGTGATGGGCATAACTTCGAGGACAGGTCATAAGTCACTTTTTCCAAGGCTGACGTAATTTCAAACTGTCATAAGTCAAGGACTACCTGTAGTTAGAGATAGTAAGGGACAAATGCATAATTTCTGTGTAGCAGCAATATGATGCATCAGCTCAACTTCATGCAGGCTTCTTCTAGAACCAGCATAAGTTCTAATTGGTGGGTAAACCAGTGAACCAAAGCACACATAATTTGTTTCTTCCATTTGGAACTGCAACAATCTCTCAATACAAACTAGGCCGAAGTCTCACATTTGTGCCTTTGTTTGAACAAGTACTTTGACCAGTGAAGCCTCAAAAGAGCTACATCTAAGACCTAACTAAAGGAATGCATTTGTGACTGAGGAGGTAATTAAAAACAGATCTCCAAAATTTAGATTCAGCTGCTTCTACCGGTAGTATAGCAGTATATTTGCACAGTCACAGAATGGAAAGCTTGGAACTTTGGCTTTGAATAATGGAATTACTGCAGAGTTATCTCCTTGTAGCTTGAATAATCTGATTATTGTGTTAGAAGCTTCTTGGTCCTGCAATTTAATATTTGAACACTCAAATTTCTAGGAAAATTAGAAGATAACTTAAAAGCCTTCACTTACTCTATTTGGGTATTATTCTTTTAGATATAAAGATGATTAATGAGATAGTTAGTAAATATAACATGTATTTATTAGTATCAATGCCCATCTCACAGTATAAATTCATTTTCGTCCATGAGCTTATAAAGCAAGAATTCTTTTATTTTTACATAATAGCAGTATTTCACCACACTAAGTACAGAGTCACTGATATGAAAGAAATATACTGAAATAATACTGCATATCAAAATCCAAAACTGCTGCTACATCTGAAAATTTATAATAATGCAAGCCTAAAATGCTTCAGATCACCAAGCAGCAGATTCTTTCCATCTTGCATCCTGATGAACTGGATGCCATCAGACAACAGTTATAGGAAAGGACACACTTGAAGAGGGGCACCATCACAACTTTTATGTGATGGATATAGACATCGCAGGGATTACAAGCCACCCAGAGTAGAGCACTGAATAACATATCCCCCAACTGGGTTAGGAGAATAGTTTATATCGAAGTATTGTTTCTAAACACATTTAACTTCCAGTTCTAGCTTCCTGTGAATTGTAATAAATTGACAACTGAAGCAAAAACTTCCAATATCTTCTGAATTGCCCTGTCTAAAGACAAAATGGTGGAAAACACACAAATATATGATTCAAATATTTAATGTTAACCATAGTTTAGGATTGCATCTAGATTAATTTTTGTTTTTATTCAAATATGTATTATTTTTTCCTTCCCAAAATTCTCTGAGGCATAACATTTTACAGTACAATTGAATCTGCACAATAAAAAAAATTCACAAAAAGTTACCTGCTCCTGGACATCTTCATGTTCAGAATTCAACAATTTAATAAAAATTGGGACTGCTCCAGTTTCAATTACTACTTTGGTATGCAGGAAAGTTCCAGATGCTATATTTGTAAGAGCCCATGCTGCTTCAAACTAGAAAGAAAAAATATGATTTTTAAGAGTTTATTTTACAATCAATTCTGTATGTTTATTTTTCTATGGGCCTTTTTTTTTCCATACCAGAATATAGTCTTCAGTTGTATTGTGCAAATCTCTGCAGTGAAATAACAGTTCAGTATTCATGTGGAATATTCAACTTAATCATTCTCACACAATTTTAGTAAGAGTATAAATGCAGTCTTGGAAAATAGTAAAATATTCTCATACTTCAATAAAATTTAAATAATTTCAATAAATGGGAACAATTTACATTTGAAACGTTGGGAGAAATAATGGTAAACTATGACAGCACAACAAACAAATAAAAGTCTCAATCCAGTGTTGTCTCAATTTATCTACTTCTTATATTATTCAATATCTTTTAAAAAATTATCTGCTTGTGGGAATTATGTGCTCACTATGGAACAAAATTTAAATTGTGTTCCCCTACAAGACATAATATTTATGTTTTGAGGCCTTTTAAATATTAAAATATTTAAGAAATGCTGGGGAGAGAGAAAGAGAGAAGCAAAACCTTCCCTCCTATTCCAAAGGTAAGATATAACATTGTAATTCTTTGTACTTCCTTCCAAATGTATCTCATATTATTTCATGAACTCACTTGAAGAGTGCAATTATCATTTTTTTCTAGAAATTTGACGAATCTCTCCACAACTCCCGGTTTCTGAATAACTTCATCAATTGGAGGATTAGGTTCTGAAATGAAAGATAAAGTAATCCAATAAAAATAAGTTACACATAAGTTCACTACAATGGAAAACAATTAAGAAGGAAGTATAAAAAACACCGAACAGCACAGCTTCTATCATGAACTTGCTGGAATATTGCAGATAAATCAAAGTCCCCATTTTAAACTGTGGTATGCAATGTGATTGCTCTGAGGCAAGTCACTCTGTCTCTAAATCTAACCTAACTCACTGATGTATGGCAATATTAACATGCTGTGAGAAACTCTCTGAAATAATATATAAAACAAATGTAAACCATCTGCCATACATAAGGAATAAGCCAAAGCTCTCTGTCAGGCAATTGACCAATATGTAAGTCAACAAACATTTACTAAGAAATGGCCTACAGTTTCTCATTGTTTCATATGTAAGAACCCAATTAGTCCACAGATTCATCTAGCCTAGATGCTTCACAGTGATGTGTGATGCTTCTAAGAAGTCCCTAAGCAATAGCTACTTTTGTATTGCTCCTTCCCAACTTTAATAATCAGTTAACATATTAACTTTGAATGGGAAGATTTCATTTGGTATGATAATAGCCATGAAAGCAGACCTTCTAATCCGTTTTTAGGCAATGCTACTGCCATCTGTTGCCCTAGTTTATCACACAAATCAATCATTATTGAATGAAGAATTTTTAAACTATGATTCAAGAAAGCCTCAGGATGGTGCACTCAAGCTTTTCCATAAAAACTTAAAAAGAACTAGCAGAGACCAACAGTAGTTCAGAAGATACACCACCATCAAAACTATGCTTTAATAACTTGAATAACAGTGGGGAAAAAAAGCAATCAAAACATGCTTCCCTTTAACCAAGTGCCAACTGACACAAAGGCCTTAAAAATGAAAAGATCTGTCCCACATTTTACTTACATTCCTGTTTTTTATAAATAAGGGAGAACATGTATGTTAATTTGTGAAAACAGACATAAATTGCACCCTTTGGGACCAAACTCATTATAGAGACTAGAGCACTTGTGTCTTCGAGCACTTATGATTAAACAATGACAATGCTTCTTCAGCCTTTTAAATTACTGTAAAGCTTGGTGTTTGGGGACTAATTCCAAAATAAACATGTTCTAGTGCACTGCAGAAATGTCTGAACTGTTGGGAAGAAGCAGAATCTCTCTCTTTTCTTGCTGTTTCCATCTCCATTATGTCCTCCTTAGTAAAATATAATATTAATGTATCGTAGCATATACATACTAGAGGGGAAAACCTTAATTATTTCCATCAAGCAATTTAGCTTCTTTCCAAATTAGGCTCATTGTTAACTTGCTTTATTAAAAAAATCATTTGAAAACACTGGGTAGACATAACATGGAACAAGCATATTTATCTTTTCCCTAAAAAAGTAGCTAAAAATTAAGCTGAAGAATCCTTATAAAGGATTACTCTTTCTTCAAAAACAAGAGATAGAAACCTGAAAAGGGAAAGAAAAATCATCTCAAACCAAACAAAATAAAACTCTATCTTACATACTAAACTTCAGCATAATAATAATCACTGCTTCATTAATATCAATTAATATTACATCAAATACAAGATAAATTATATAATACACATTGCTTTATCTTTTGACTAGTAGATAATATTCTCTTTTCCAGCAGGATAAGTTATATATTTCTAAAAGCTGTTCCTTAATCACTTCCATTTTAACTTTTATCCCACAAAAACAATCAACTCTGAGTGACATTAGCACCGTTGCTAATTAGCTAAACTACTGGCACAACAAAGAGAAACCCATACAATATTCAAAGTGGCTCTTTTCCATCTGAAGATGTGTGTTTTTTCATTTTGTAATTGGACATTTGACATTAAATTATTCCTGTACCAATAAAACTACTTAAGATTAAAAAACAAATTAATAACTTTTAATATGTATTGTTAAAAATTGTTTTTCAATTTAATGCAAATATTGAAACTAAAATTTATTAAATATTAAAAAGAAAATCATGTTTTGCTGATTTACCTTTAGAAAGTAATTTTCTGAACTTCTGGGTTGCTGCAAGTTGTTGACTTGGATCATCTGAGAAAACCATTTGCACCATGTCACAAGTAATCACATCTTCCTAAAAATGGAAAATCATTAGAATTAGTTTAAGTTTTAGCCACATTTGTAAACATGCTTCAAGGCATGTGATAGATTCCTTACCTCTACAACTGGTACAGTAGAGCTTACATCAGGATCCTGGATTGGGCTCTCCTGCATTGACTCTTCGCTGGACAGCAGAGAAACATTTCTACGTTTAAATAACTGAAAAGAAATGTAAGAAAAACATGTAATTATTTGGGGAGGAGAAGGAGGAGATACTATTTTTTTTTCTATTACTTTCTCACTTTTTGATCAAGCCTTCAAGTTTTCACTTGAAACATAAAAACTGGATCAACAATGCATTGCTATTTATTTGTTTGTTTAGTTTACATTGCCACCTATTTGCCCATGGCAACTCAAGGTAGCTTGCAGAATATAAAACCACATTTAAAACAATAAAAACTAACAAAAAGAAACAAATAAATTAATATAGTACAATATTAGCTCTAATCCCACTTTGGGAATCCTTTTACAAACAAGATGCTTAATTAATATTTAGGAATATGTGCTAAATTTAGGAATATACTGTATACAGTGGTTGTATTTTAACTCAGTGTGATGACATTTTCAGATATTATATAAGCAAAAAAATAAAATACAATGAAAATTATTGTGAAAGGAAAAAAAGAGTACTTTGTGATTAAAAAAAACCCTAGCTTTTTTCTTTATTCCATAACAATGAATAAAGGTCAATTTATTCTGTCAAAACTGTATCATAAAAATTGCTCCTGCAAAAATAGTGTTTCAAAAATATGTTAAACAGTGTTTATTCTTTGCAGAATCGTTTTAGTCTAAAAAATTTTCATACGCAAGGCTAAAAATATCCCTTAAAATAATACTTTTGTGCAAAAAAGAAAGGGAAGAAAGGAAAAAGGGAAGAAAAAAAACTTAAGAAAAGATAAAAATATAAACTTCTGATTCCCTTGCATAGTGAATGCAAGTACAAATACAAAGTTATTGCTTATTTTATGATTATTAAAAAATGATCCCTTCTTCTATTATCTTTTTTTTCCTAAATTCTTTTCATTCTCCATCCTCATTTCCTTCTATATGGCGTGTTTTAAGTCTGAGGGTATTTTCAAGTTAAAAAGTAACATATATACTGGTGTAAGAAACAAAATTATTCTGTGCCAGCAAAAAAAAGTTATGACAATACATCTCTAAAGACAAGGATAAATTTAACCACTCTGCATTATCCAAGGGGGCTATTACTACAACTCAACCTTCCTGTGAGAAGAATTTTAGAAATTTGCTTTCAATAAAATTTATTGCATTTTATTTATAATGACTATATTGCTCATAAACTGCATTGGGACAAATGAATGAATAAAGGCAGATAGCCAGGGATCAGAGTTGGACCATAAATCATTTCCTCAATATAAGCAATTTAAAGGACTTTACAACAGTCATTGCTCAGCTATGATTTAAATGAGGACTTACTTGTTCTTCCCTTTTTTGTTTCCGAAGCTGAATGCCTTCCTCTTCTCTTCGTCTTCGCATTTCTTGGGGATTGAGGGCATTGTTTTTATAACTTTTCATTCTATAATTATCTTTTTCTGGGCTTGCCATGTTATCTGTGATAAAGAACAAAAGGATTTTCATCAAGCTAATGACATTTTCCGGAGAAAAAAATTTTTTTTTTAATTGATAATGATGAAAAGAAACATTTGATGTCGTGAATGTTGAAAAATGGCAAAGATGAAAAATAAAATGGAACAGAGGGATGTCAAAATATGAACATGTTTTTTAATGAAATGGCAGTATTTGAAGACTGCAACCGCTTCATAGAGTTCAAACTATCTTATTCCTCATAATGTGCCCATATGAAGAGCTGTGGTGGCGCAGTGGTTAGAATGCAGTGGTTAGAACTACTTCTGCTGCCTGCCTGCCTGCTTGAAGTCTCACTGAAGTTTGAGTCTCACCAGCTCAAAGTTGACTCAGCCTTCCGTCCTTCTGAGGCCAGTAAAATAAGGACCCAGATTATTGGAGGCAATATGCTGACTCTTTAAACCGCTTAGAGAGGGCTGTAAAGCGGTAAATAAGTCTAAGTGCTTTTGTTATATTGATTTTATGTCAGGCAGAAAATATAACTTGTCCTACTTGTGCAGACTAAAGTAGATACTTCAAAAAAGGTTTTAATTTATACTCCTTAAATTTCTCTCTCAATACACAAGGTTTCGTCAATTGTCACTGATGTTATTGTTTGAATGGCACTTTTCATTTGTGTTTGTCCTCATGACTAACAATGCCACAGAAAAATTGGTATCCTTTCATATTCTAAATATTTATATATATACTAACATATTTTATTATGTGGAATTGATAAAAATAGCTATTCAAATACTACTGATATTATATAAATCTGATCCTAAGAAAGAAGCTTTTAATGAGACTTCTCCCAAGTAAATGGATATAAAATTGTATGCCAAAGATGTAACACAGAAATGTATAGGCACATACAAATTATTTCACTTGTTTAGTTCAGTTCTGCACAAATACAATACACTAATGAGTGCCATTAAATTAAGTGGGCCTTCTAAATGAATTAAAACTGGAACTGCATAACATGTTCACCTTGTTCACATACTGAATTAACCTAATTTGTATGTAAAATTCTTAAAATACATAGGATAATTGAAAAAAACTATTATTATTAGAACATCAATGTTGCCATTGTAAGGTCCAAAAAGTACTGATATTTAAAACATAGAAACAACAGTCCAAACAGCGTGATGGAAACTAATCGAAATACACCAAAACAGACACATAGCCTTTTTTAGTGTTCTGTATATGGGCAGCTGACCTCATCATAAAGAGAAAATGTTTGCATCGTGTCAGATACAACTGAATCAATTGAAAACTTCAGAGCCTCGTCATCAAGCATAGGTACAGTGGTCAATGTTACACCAACCAGAAGCTTTACATAGACTTGAAATATCTGTAATACAACATTGTAAATTAATCCTGAGTTAGGAGGCACAGCAATAGAAGCTGAAGTAAAATTTTGTCCAGCTATATATGAATGCCCAGTTTCAACAAATGAAATATCAAAGTCAAGAAGGATGCAACTCTCAATGTTAGCAGTCATGCTCCCTTCTAAGTCTGAAGCAGTCTTCAAGCCTTACTGTTTCCAAATTTAGAAGCTTTGTCAGGTGTTTCTCTGGAAATTCTGACTAAACCATTCGAACAACTTTTGCTATCACAATGAAACATATAAACTCTTCTCTTCCTAACTGGTTTTCCCCTCTCTAAACTAGACAGAACTGGGTACTGCTCCCTGAAAGTGTTAAGCAGACACAGGAAAGGTGGGCTGGAGTAGCATTAAAAACTCTTCCCTGTGTCTATGAATGCTAAATATAGAAGCTGAGTTTGGGGCACTCCAAAGAAGGGTAATAGTGCACAAAGGTAGTCCTCAACTTACGATCACAATTGAGCCTCACATTTCTGTTGTTAAGCGAGTTTTGTTAAGTGACATTTGTTAATTGAGTTTTGCCCCATTTTACAACTTTTCTTGACAGGGTTGTTAGCTGAATCACTGGAGTTGACAAGTTAGTAATCCATTTGTTGAGCGAATCTTGACTTTGCTTAGCAGGTGGTTGCAAAAGGTGATCAAGTGACCCTGGGGCACAGCAAAGGTCAAAAATTGCACCTGACTTTTGATCCACATGACCATGGAGATGCTGCACAGGTTACAGCAATAGCACTTAGACTTATATACCGCTTTCAAGGTGCTTTTACAGTCCTAAGCAGTTTAGTGTCAACATATTGCCCCCAACAATCTAGGTGCTCATTTTACCCACCTCGGAAGGATGGGATAATGGACGTAAGTCACAATTTTCATTGCCNCTTTTTTTTTTTTGCTGGGGGGGGGGAAGAGATTACTGCTAAACTACTACTCCCAGCATCCCCCTGGCTTTGGCTATACTTTCTAGGGATGCTGGGAGTTGCAGTTCAACAGTTATCTGGGGAAGCATCAGCTGTTTACAGGAGGGAAGCAGGGCAGACGCTCACCAGTTTTTGCATTCCTGGCCCTAACACTGTAATCCTCGATCACATGCGTGAGGATCACATGTGTGAGGAATCGCCCTGGAGTGAACTATTGCTTCCAGTTGTTGCTTTTTTTAAAAAAAAATCCACTCTCTCATCTATGTTGCCATGAACATAAAAGAGCACGGAGAGCAAGAAAACAACGCACAGGCAGCTGTCTCCTACCCGGGTTCAATGGGACATGGATCCTGCGAATGTCCAATCCGGGCTACCTCTTTAGTAAACATGTTCGATTCCAACTGTCACTCGCCAATTTTACAAAGGCGCCAGATTGAAGAGAGGGTGAGCGTGCAGCCGGCTTGGAAGAGGGAAAATATGCAATTAAGGAGGGGAACCCCTGTCCTCTCCCCAACTGCACCGGGTAAGCTTTGTTATTTCAGGAGAAGCTTCTCGAGCGCCGGGTAAAGGCGAAAGAGACCCCGCACACCATCCTTTTGCCTCTCCCGAATGGGCTTCATTCGGTTTCTAGTGGCCAGCTTCCCCAATTTAGCCTCTACTGAAGCAAGGCCAGTTTAATCCCGCGTCAGTCCATCCTTCACCTCACATGCACAAACGCCCACGTACCCATCGGAGAGCGGCCCCAGGCGCCGCTCACCCTCCACCGCAGAGATCGTAATTGAAGATGGCGGCCCAAAGGGCACGGAACGCCAAACTGGGCGCCGCCTCTTTTCCCAGCGTGCCCTGCGCGAAGGAGCCGCGAATTGGTCGAATTGAGCCGCTTTCGCCAAAAGCTCCGTAGAGGTAGGCAAAGGGTAGAGAGAGTAGATCCATAGAGATAAATCGGAGTTTCGAGCGAGTTCTTCATTGGAGAGACAGGCCTTAAAAGGACGCTCAATAAACTCTATGGAGATTCTCTGTCATCCAGGTCCCGGTTGTCCCAGAGTTGCTTTTTTCAAGAGGCAGTTGGACTTTCTGGTTTTTGAAGCTTGAGCTGAAGAAGCTTCTTGGTTGGGAAGCGAAACGTCTTCAAAGAAAAATCAGAACGTTCAGTAGCCTCTTGAAAAAGCACTTTTTGGGACGTTGACTTGAAAGTTTATGTGCTAATATTTTAACCTATCCACCACCAGCACGAGAACGAAAATACAGAACGCACTGTCCTAATACGATCGTCTGTTTCAGTCAACCGGCTTTAACTTTTAATCTCGGCAAAGAATTGAAACATTGGTTTTGCACGCTAAGCTTTTATTTGGCAGCCGCCCATCTGCTTCATTCACACAGTGAAAGTTTTCTCTTCGTAACTCTTTTTTGCCTCTTCCGACCGCTTTTTCCCGTCCGCTAAAAACTAACAATTTGTCGGATGATAACATACATTCGAGTAGCTTTCGAGTCCTAGCAACCACAGAGATAAGATTTTATCCGTAACGTTCTCCAGTGCCTAATTGTTCTTCCAGGTCTTCCAAAAGTGCACTCAATTGCCAGCTTAGCTGAGTCCCTCCTCTTTGGTTCCTGGTCGTTGCGGAGTTTTAAAAAGAAAATGCAAAAGAAATGCCTAACATATATATTCCTGGTAATCAATCACCCTTTAAAATTCCACGATTGGTTTTTGTCTTAGGCCAACATAGTGATTGCTTTTAATATATCGTCATGACAACCAGTTATCCTTATATCCTTGAAAGTGCCCAATTCCAACATTTATTTTGCGCACTGAGGAGAAAAATCTAAGTAGATGTCTGAGTAGATATCAAAGGTGGTTTTTTCAAGAGGCAACTGGACTTTCTTGGTTTTCCTTGAAGCCGTTTCGCTTCTCATCCAAGAAGCTTCTTCACCTCCCCATAATTCAGTCAGAGCTGAAGAAGCTTCTTCGATGAGAAGCGAAACGTCTTCAAAGAAAAACCAGAAAGTCTCGTTGCCTCTTATTAAAAAAGCACCTTTGGGACAACCATGAGCTGGATGACTGAGAATCTCCATAGACTTTGTTGTAGATTAGAGATGTACAGCAAGCTCGTGAACGGGAAACCATGGAAACCAGATAGTGACAGCTCCCATCCCAGACCAGCGGGCGCACAGACCAAGAAGCTACGTATAAAAACCACGTGCAAAAAACAAGTTTTTGAAAAACCAGTTTCCACGCCTCATCCAAGTGTTTTGACGTTGCGTGATTAAGGGGACGAAAGACGCGCGGGCAGCACCTATCGCGCGTAAGGGACGCCTGCGCGCGGCGTCTCCGCCCTCCGCTTCCTTCGGCGCGCGCGGCTTTGCGATTGTTTCGCTTGGTCTGAAAAGGGGCGTGGCTTATTTGCATCCAGAGGAAGAAGAGCCGGTCAGCGCAGTTTCTCCGGCAGCGGGATAATGGACGGGTCCGGGAGAGGTCGGCCGGGAAGCCCGCCTGCCGGTGCTCGCGTTGTTCCTCCGTCTCCCCTTCCTGGTGAGTCAGCGAGGGACACCCGCCCTGGCCTCCGCCGCCCTCGGACGCTGCGAGTCTGGAGACCACAGCTGAGTTCCGTTTGCGGTCTCTCAGCCGCCAGCGCTCTACCAGGGGGCCGAAACGCCTGCCCGGTTGTTGCAGAGATGCAAAGGGATTGGATTGAAATGTTTCCCCGAGGAGTCTCGGTTTATTTCGTTTTTTGACCGAGCGCTTGGAGTTTGGCTCATCTTCCTTTTGCCACTTCCTATTTGCAACCGGATCTTGGCTGCACTTTAAGCAAAGAGTGCATTTAAAATATAAGACGGTAGTCGAGGAGGGTTCAGGGAAGCTTCCCTGTTTTCTTCCCCAAATCTGTGTCCTCACAGTGGCCGTAAGGATGTGCAAGTCTGCAAAGCATCTGCTCACTATTGAGTCCTGACCTTGTATCTTTTTACACAGGATACCCATGGCTCCCATTGACCAGTGGGCACACCTTGCATAACTGATGAGACTATATTTCCTGTCATTTCTTCAGGGGCTTGTTGCAATGCACAAGACACTCTCCTCCTCCTGCTTCTTTTCCTACAGCAAACCACTTTGTGAGGTAGATTGGTGTGGCCCCAAATCATTAGTGAGTTTTTGTGGCTGAGGATAAACTAGGGTTTCCTTATGCCTAGTCTCTTCAACTGATACAACTGCCTGGGTTCTTTATACAGCAAAAATCAAGAATACTGTTCTGTATAGATTAAGTCAATCGCAATTAAAAATGCCAAACTTTGATTGTCAGAGGTTTCTGGTGCTTAATTATTGGTTTGTTTATAACCACCATTTTAATTGCCACTACTCTATGTCTTTGAGCAACACCATTGTGGAAAATAAATGTGGTTTTTTCACTTGAAGTGCCACTACCCTACCGTAAATCTGTCAAATCAGCATGGGCTTCAAAGCTCTCTGATGCTAAAGCTGACTCTTAATACAAAATTAAGATTTTATGGATTTTGTTTGGAGTTGCTTGGTTTCTTTGATTTTTGTAGGAATGGCTCCTAAAATCATTATTTATCCTTTTTTTTTTCAATGCAGAAAGTACTCTGCCTCTATATGAATGTCCTATATGCCATCTTAGTTGTACTGATTACCCAGTTCTGCAAGAACATGTCGAACTGCACCTGGATGAATGCAGCATTTTAGAAGGTAAAATAAAGGATTCCAAAATAAGACATGTTATCATTTAAGCATGTCTGGCATGATTTGGCAAGTTTTATCCAACTATGAAAGTTGTAAAACAATATATTGTAATTGGAAAGATGCTTCAGTATTGTCACTTGGCTGTTTCTTCTAATATTGTACAGTGAATCTCATAAACACTAAAATACCATGCATATAAGATACTCATTTGTATTCAGAGTAGATAAATAACTGCAACTTAGTTTCAATAATAAAATGTCATAGGCAATGGAAAAAAGATTTTAAATAATTGATGCAAGCCTCTGCCTCAAAGCTTTTGAGTCATTGAGTCACTGTTTTTTTCAAGCAAGGCTATTGAAATAAGGCAATATACATTTTTAAAAGTTTGTAAATCATTTTGTACATAAGATGAAATCTGATAGGACAATACATACGTGATTAGCAGAATTCTAGGATTGAAGGCTAAATATGCTCCTTGCCCCCTATCATAACAATTGAGAACCACAGTTGCCATCTGAAATATTCATTTTCCTGCTTCAGCTGAGTGATACTATGTCGGTGCTGTAAGAGTTTCATAACTTTTCCCTACAATTCTCAAATTCTAAATACTACTTTTCTTAAACAAGCTATTATATTTTTTTAACCTTATGTAAATGAATTGTCCTTCCTAGGAAATGAGTGGTGAATCTTTGCTTCTAAAAAAGATAGTTGCATGCTATGCTTTGCCTCCAGAAATTATGTAGAATTATTCAGTTCAAAACAATCTTACAAACTTTTATTCTGGAAGAAGAGAAAAAGAAATACACATGGTTCATTTTCCTTCTTCCTGGCATCCACTGATGTCTTCCTCACACTGTTGCACTGAAGCTTTCTCAGATCTGGAACAGAGTTTCAAAGATACGGGAAAGATAAATTCCTGCATTCTTCCTCTGCTTGTTGGAATGTTGATCTCACTGGGGATGATAATTGAGCATTACTTAGGATTTAAGATTAAGTCCCAGGCATAAGGATTATGCACCTTATAAGCAAACAAAGCAGTTATGACTAGGAAGAAATACATCCTGCAACCAAGTGCAAATTAGTATAATTTACCGATCAAGTAAACCAGTTGGTCTTTTTTTTGGTTAAGTTTTATTGATTTTTAAAAACAAACAAAAAACAAACAAAACATAAAAACATCCAACTTTCTTCAGGAAGAAGAGATCAATTAAAAGAGAAACAATTAATTAACTAACAACAGATACACTAGACTTGAAGAAATGGAAAACTTACAATTGTCACTAATAGGAGAATTTAACGATCAAAATGAATATTTTACCCAGAGTCTAAATATCTTTTTCAAAAACCAATACCAATTCAGCTTGAAGACTACTTTGAGGTTTAAACAAATTGTGTTGAAATATATATTGCAAGTAGATAAGGCGAAATAAAAAAAATCTTCAAGATGCTAGAAGAGGAGGATTTGTCTGCCTAATTGGGAGTTGTTACTACTAAGCTACAAACTTGACATGGGCTATAGGAAGATAAGTTAAGAAATACTAGATGTTGACACTAGAAGGGACATGATTGTTGTTGGGGTATCATGCCTTTTTTATGGTATAGGGAACGTAAAATACAGGGTTAATTTAGAAGACATCACTATAACCGAGTATCTGTGGTTAAACTTGGGAGAAGATTAAAAGACAAATGTTATTTGAAAATTCACAGTCCGGTTATTGACTATTGATATGCAGTTTTCTTACCTAATAAAATGATGAAAGAGGAACAAACAGTTAAATATGGAAATTTTTGAATGTAAAAGGTGAACTTAAATCGATGCAAAAACTAGAGCAACAATGATATTATAAAGATGATTGGTTTTCTTACACCGTCCAATACATTCAAGTATGACAAGATTTTAAAACAGAAGGTTTCTATAATAAATTGATTGATTTATGATACATTGACAGGTACACTGGATAAAAGGTGATTAAAAAATTTTATGGATATTACAGAAACTAAACTAGAAAAAGAAGTTTAAAGAACATTATGATGTTTGGGGAAGAATTTTGGATATGGATTGGATCTAGAGATAATGAAAAATTGTGGTCTCAAAATTTTAAAATGAACAATTGTCAACAACATTTAAGAAATTTGATAGAAAAAATGTTTTACAGGTGGCATTGTCCCCACACCAAGAATAGCTAAGAATGCTTCAAGAACAAATCCGATAAGATGTTGGAAATGTCATCAAAGATACTGGCCATATTACACTATGCGGTGAACAGCTGATTCATGAAAAATATATTTGACTAGAATCCACACGCGTTTGAAAAAAGACCAATAAAGCATATGATTTTAAAACATAGATACTTTTATTTAAATATGACAGCAAAGGATTAAAAATATTTGATTGTTAAACGTATTAACAAACAGCTTAGGATGTAAATTGCTTAAAAATTGGAAAATAGAAAATACAATTGCAGGATAAATTATCAAAAAACTACTGTAATGTGCTGATAAATAATAGATTGAGCATTTTGAAATAGAAGAACAAAAGGATTAAACAATTTTACAATATTTGGACGCTTTTCTATCAATGCGCTAGTAGCAAAATATAGTTAAAGAATCATCAATTGAATTATAGAAAATCCATGAAATATAGATAAGATGGCATTCTTTATGTATATATACATATTCCTACAAACAAAGATAGATTGAAGACTATATGAATTGTTATAAAACTCAGTATAGGTTTATCTCGGCAAAGTATAAATGAATTAAAATTTATATGGCAAATGATGTGAACATATACCAGGCTATTCAATTTTAATATGATAAATCGAGTTATCATGTTAATTTACTGTAATGGAGACTATGAAATGAAGCACAAAAAATTTGTAAACCAACCAGATCACAACGCTTGTTTATTACTTTATGGAATGA
>BHFT01044488.1:0-20441 GCA_004320025.1 Laticauda laticaudata
GGCAAATATTTTTTTTTAAAAAAAGACTGAATCAAGTTCTTTTCTCTTCGAGTATGTTTTCTTGCTTCTTCGCTGCACTCTACAGGTGAAACTCAAAAAATTAGAATATCGTGCAAAAGTTCATTTATTTTCAGTAAATTCAGCTTAAAAGGTGAACCTAATATATGAGATAGACGTCATTACATGCAAAGCAAGAATAGTTCAAGCCGTGATGTGTCATAATTGGAGATGATTATGGCTTAACAGTTCATGAAAACTCCAAATCCACAATCTCAGAAAATTAGAATATTGTGAAAAGGCTCAAAGTGTCCCACTCTAATCAGCTAATTAAGCCACAACACCTTTGCAAAAGGGGTTCCTGAGCCTTTAATGGTCTCTCAGTAGGAGCAGCAATCATGGGCAAAAACCGCTGACCTGACAGTTGTAGCCAGAAAACGCATCACTGACACGCCTCCATAAGGAGGGAAAGCCTCAAAAAGGTAATTGCAAAAAGAGTTGGATGTTCTCAAGTGGCTCTATCACAAGCAACATGAATAGAAAGTTATGTGGCAAAGCAAGAAAGTGTGGAAGTAAAAAAGTGCCACAAGCAGGAGGGAATATAACGCGCAGCCTGGAGAGGATTGGCCAGGAAAAAGGCCATTCAAAAGTGTTGGGGACTTTCACAAGGAGTGGACTGAGGCTGGAGTCAGCGCATGCAAAGAGCCACGCACACACGGATGATCCTGCACATGGGCTTCAAATGTCATATTCCTCTTGTCAGGCCACTCCTGAAGAAACAAACCAAGAAGCCGTCTTACCTGGGCTAAAGAAGAACAGGCCTGGTCTGTTTGCTCAGTGGTCCAAAGTTCCTTTTTTCTGATGAGAGCCACTTTTGCAATCTCATTTGGAAAGCAAAGGAGGAAGAATGGAGAAGGCACACCTTGCAAAATGCTTGAGTCCAGTGTGAAGTTTCCACAGTTTGTGTTGATTTGGGGGAGTCATGTCATCTGATAGTGTTGGTGCCACTGTGCCTTCCATTCAAGTCCAGGGTCACAGCAGCCGTTCTACGCGGAGATTTTGGAGCAACTTCATGGGCTTCCTTCGCGCAGACGAGCTTTATGGGGATGCTGCACTTCATTTTCCAAGGTACTTGGCATCTGGCCACACTGCCAAAAGCACCCAAAACCATGTTCAATGACCCGTGGGATTAGTGTGGCTTTGATTGGCCAGCCAACTGCCTGACTGAACCCCATAAAAGAAATCTATGGGGCATTGCCAAGATTTCATCTTTGCGATGAGAGGCATGAGAGCGAACAATGCAGAGAGCTGAAGGCACACTGTTGAAAGTCATCCTGGTCTTCCGTAACACCTCAAGCAGTGCGGCACAGGCTGATCACTTCCATGCGACTTCCGCATCGAGGCAGTAAATGCTGGCAAAGGAGCCCAAACCAAGTACTAGAGTATATGTAATGCTTATACTTTCAGAGGTCGCGATATTGTTGACCATGTAAATCCTTGCTTTAAATTTGATTGCATGTCATATTCTAAAATTTTCTGAGATTGTGGATTTGGGGTTTTCATGAGCTGTAAGCCATCATCATCACAATTATGACAAATCACGGCTTGAACGATCTTGATTTGCCTGTAATGAGTCAATCTCATCTATTAGTTTCACCTTTTAAGTTGCATTGCTGAAATAAATGAACTTTTGCACGATATTCTAATTTTTTGAGTTTTACCTGTATGTCTGCTGTGGTTTCCCTTTTGATCAGAACAATAGCTCTCTCAAAAAAAGAGGAAATATCAGCATTTTATTTATTTATTTATTTCTCCAGTTTTCTGATTTCGGGGATTCCCCTCTCCTAAAATCTAATCAATGAATCCAGCAATTGGTTGTATCTTATCATTTTGGTTATGTCTAGTGTATTTGGAGATATCATTGCTTCTGTTGCTGAAAGCCAAACAGGTATTTTGATTTCGTGTTTTTATTTTATCCTCAACCTGTAATAATACATCCCTAATAAGATGGTTTTGAAAGTGTGTGTTTTGTTCTTTTACTCCCACAAAAAGGCGTGCCATCCTATTTGTAGGTCATGTCTTTCTCAAGTTAATATTCTCTTATTATTTATTTATCCAGTTTTTCTGATTTTGGGGCTTCCCCTCTCCTAAAATCTAATCAACTAATCAAGGAGAGATCCAACCTAGAATTAAGGAGAAATTTCCTGATGGTGAGAACAATTAACCAGTGGAACAACTTGCCACCAGAAGTTATGTGTGCCCCATCACTGGAGGTTTTTAAGAAGAGATTGAACAAACCACCTGTCTGAAATGATAAGGCAGTGGTGGCAAACCTTTTTTGGCTCCTCCCACACCCCCTGCACCTGTGTGCACGACCCCCCCGCAGCATGCTGCGCGTCTGCGCATGCATGTGTGGTCCCCTTGCCGTGCGCTGAGTGTCTGCACATGTGCGTGCGATTATGCCATGTGCCATCCATCTGCTCATGCACCCGCCACCCCAGCATGTGGTGCGCATCTCTGCGCATGCATGTGTGTCTCCCATGTACCCCTGTCCCATGCATGCACCCCAGATACCCGACAATCAGCTGTTGGGCGGCACTGGCATGTGCACGCATGCACAGTGAGGCTCTTCCGGGCGAGCTCTCACATGCTGGGGGAAATGGCTCTGTGTGCCACTTCTGGCACGCGTGGCATAGGTTCACCATCATGGGTATAGGGTTTCTTGCTTGAGCAGGGGGTTGGACTAGAAGACCTCCAAGGTCCCTTCCAACTCTGTTCTTCTGTTAGAATCTCTTGGAGTTCTATTGGGGCAATAAGCAGGAGATCATAATTAAGGTTCAGGTAGATGCATGTCCTCCACCCAACCCCCAAGAGGACCAACAGCAGCTTAGAGGTAGTCCTCGACTTACAACCATTCGTTTAGTGACTGTTCAAAGTTACAACAGCACTGAAAAAAAAAAGGATTATTTTTCACACTTAAAATAATTCTATCATCCCATGATGATGATTGGATGATCATTGGATCATGTGATCCAAATTCAGGCTCTTGGGAACTGACTCATATTTATGACGGTTGCTGTGTCCTAGGGACACAGGATCCCCTTTTTGCGACCTTCTAACAAGCAAAGTCATTGTGGGTACATGTTGTTTATCTCTACGTGCCTGTTGATGGCCGATTTCTCTGAGTGTTTTATTGTTGCTTTCTGTTCATATTATCAAATTCTCAGCCCAACCTTAAGTGAACTGATCCACTTAATGACCATGTCACTAACTTATCAAAGGCAGCAACTCACTTAATAACAGTGGCAAGAAAGATCATAAGACGGGGCAAAATTCACTGAACCACTGCATTGTTTAGCAACGGAAATTTTGGCTTTGGTTGTGGTTGTAAGTTGAGGACTACCTGTAGGGTGGAGATCCACCATAACTTTGGACAGTCACTAAGCAGCCAGTCATAAGTCGAGGACTACCTCTACAGGAGAAGATGTAGCGGAGTTTATTAAAAACTCCTCAGAAGTTGAAGAAATTGGTGTGATGTGAATATTCAGTTCAGAGATGGTTTTGATCGAAATTCTGAATTGATGCTTTAAAAAAAAAGAGCTAGACAAAGAACATCAGAATACCCTGAACCAATATCTATTAGAGGTCTTCAATGCAGTGCTTGAGGAAGGGAAAATACCAAAATACTGGAGAGAGACCAATATAGTGTTGATTAAAAAAGAAGGTACAGATCAGACAAGAATTCAAAATTATAGGCCAATATCTCTCTTAAATACAGATTATGAAATATTTTACTACGATCCTAGCTGAAAGATTTAAAAATTATTGAAATGAATTCACACATAGTGATCAAAACGGCTTCCTCCCAAATAGACAAACAAAATATTATGTGAGAGTGGTCTTAGATGCCCTTGAATTCTATGAACACAACGATCGACAGGCAGCCTTATTATTTCTAGATGCCCCCCCCCCAAATGATTTGAAGTTCTGAATTAAATTGTATAGCTCTGAATTGATCCAAATACATTTGCAGAAACATTTCCCCCCCCCTCCTGAATTTGGTTACTTCTCCAAAAACATATAAAAATTTTGAAAACAAAGTTTTCTGAACTGAGTCATGAAGTCTATTCTGTTCCGTTCCATTCCATTTCCAGTCCTAGTACCATTTCCATTTCTATTTCCAGTTCAATTTCTATTTCTATTTCCATTTCCATAGATGATCCAAATTGCATTTTTTTCCTATGAAGGAATTGTTCCTCCAAAAGAAAAAGAAAAGAAAAAAAACCCCCACAAAGATTTTTCTTCCAAAAGCGACTGCTTGTGTGTAAGCACAAGATGTGGCCTGCAGTTTCTTACCTCCTGCGAATGGCATTTTGATTCGGGAACGGAGAAGTGATTCGGGGCATGCCATTTTCCTGCCACTAAAAAGCAACGTTCTCTCCCCTATGACAGAACTACGAAGAGATCCGCAAAGCCCTCGAGCAGTGCAGCATCGGGAACGACATAGAGTGTTTTGTACATATTCGCAAGACCGGCAACCTCCCTCCAGGTAAAGAGATGGATGCCCAAGATGTCTGTTTCAAATGGTGCTTGATTCCAGTCTTTAAAACATGGTTCTGTAAAGGAATTTGGAGGTGATTTGGGGGAAAGGTATAAGAGATTCATGGAAGAGGAAGAAAAGATGACCGGTCCGGAACTAGAAAGGAGCATGAGAAAGAAACTCAAGGTAACCCTATCTTGATTTTCTTTAATAATGAGAAACTTGGACGGGATTTCAAGTTTCTGTTATTATACCCAACTGCAATACCAGAATCCTTCTGTGCCTCCTCCTTGATCTGGTTTGAACTCAAAGGGCTGATACCAATTTTAAACATTGGTGTCTCACTATTTCCTCTTACTTCACTTCATTTCTTCTGGCTGTATAGCAAATTATACAGCAAAATTCATAATCAGGGTAGTTATATCCATCCATATAACAATCAATACAGCCACTTGTAGAAGCTCTACAATACTCCCAAGTCCCCTGTTGAAGGGTGAAGACACTAAGCTAGAAACCTGGAGACTGTGAGTTCTAGTCCCGCCTTAGGCGTGAAAGCCATCTGGGTGACTTTGGGCCAATCACCTGGAGACTGTGAGTTCTAGTCCCGCCTTAGGCGTGAAAGCCATCTGGGTGACTTTGGGCCAATCACCTGGAGACTGTGAGTTCTAGTCCCTCCTTATACATAAAAGTCAGCAAAATGACCTTGGGACGATCCCTCACTCTCAGCCCAATCAACTCAGAGGGTTCTTGTGGAGGAAATTGGAGGAAGGTATATTGTACCTTGTTATATTTCCTGCCTTGAGTTATTCATACAAATCATAAAACTGTGTTATAAACAAACAAATACGTATCCAGGACCATGTTTTGCTAGAAAAAGTATGTAAATCAGAAGGGGCTACTCCTACAAACCCCACAATACTTCTCTCCACTGGCTCAGAATTCTAAGAATTGTAATCTCAGCATCAGAAAGTAACATATTCCATCCAATGTGGGCCAGTGTTAGTTGAGAAACAGGTTGTTGCTTCTTTCAAATTTCTTTTTTGCTTTCTGCTTTTTTTGCAGTTCCTATAGTCTATGAAAATTATTATAACACAAAGAACACCGGGCCTAGAAGAAGCCAAGTTCCAGTGCCCGGCACGTAAGAATGAAAAAGCACATGTTATTTTTTTCTTAATGCTAATATGGTTCTTTTCAGTTTATTTACTTAGTTGCGTTATGCTAACCTCATAGATTTCTGACAAGAATAATGATATTATTATTGAATTAAAAATGCACTGATCCTTGACTTATGTCTACAAACTGCTTCCTTTGAGCAGCTTAATAGTCCCATAAAAAAGTAGCCAAAATGCATATTGTCATATACAGGTAGTCTGTGACTTATGACCATTCATGTAGTGTTTTTTCATACTTACGACCTTTGGTCACGCGATCACAGTTCAGATGCTTGGCAACTGACTCACATTTATGACAGTTGCTTTGTAATCCCCCTTTGTGACCTTCTGATAAGCCAGTGTCACAGTGGGGGAAGCTGTTCTGACCTAAGCATCACAAAATCACGAAGCAGATTCCTCGTCCCTACAAAACCTCTTTTATTTAGGTTAATATGAATTCCTCTCATTCACATGCAGCAAAGTCCCGACAAACAGTCTTTCAAGAGTAATTTACAACCACAGACTTTTGTCAGGCTTGGAGATTTGCCAGACCAATAGCTTCCAAATGCCATGCTGTAGCAGCAATTACTTGGCAAAAAGTCAGGAACAAATCTTTACCCTAATTAAACGAACTAATTGTCTCATTCAAACCTCACTCCCCTTTTCCTCCTCTTTATTCCGTATGGGAGGGGCCATTCACCATCCACCTGTGCCTTTACTCCTGAGTCGACCCTTGTTCCTTAACTCTTCCCTTCTCCTGGCAACTCTGTTGCATGCGCACATTGGGAACAGGCTCCAGCTGTTCTTCTTCCCCACTGATCTCTGACTCTGAAGGCAGCTGATAACTGGCCCTGGCCCCATCTCTGCCTCTGATGCAGAGCCCTCATCAGAGCCTCCCCCAGACTCCAGGACTGGCCCATGTTCTTCCCCAACCTCTTCACTGTCCGTGTCTGCCTCCAGCTCTGCTGGCAGGCCACAACAGAAGCCAGAAGCCAATAACCATGTGACTAACTTAACAACTGCAGAGGTCCACTGAACAGCTGTGGCAAGAAAGGTTGTAAAATGGAGTTAAGCTTGCTTAGCAACTGTCTTGCTTTGCAACAGAAATTTGGGGCCCAACTGGGGTTGTAATTGGAGGACTGCCTGTATTTGGGGTGGGTATCATAGCCTCTGTTGAGGCTTGCTTGAGAGTTAGTTGTGTTGACTTGGCCTAGACTAAGTTGCCTGAAGGTAGTCTGAAGTTGGGTTGGATCGATTTACCTGCATCTTTTCTCCCCTGCAGGAGACCCCAGATGCCCATCCCTTCCAACGAACCAGGTGAGTACACCTGGCACTCCCTCGGGCCTGCCATCTTTTTGCAAACTGGGAGACCATGGATGGAGAACTTTGAAGCAGAATTCCGGCCTTGTTAAAAATGGAAATTGAGCGAGGAGAGAGAGCTTGTGATAGGGGGGAAGACAGAGATTTAATTTCCCCATCATCTGCTTTTCCCCAACCTTGTGGAAAACAGGTGCATGAAAATTTCCCGTGCAGGTAGTCCTCAACTTATGATGGGTCATGTAGCAACTGTTCAAAGTTACAATGGACACCCCCAAAAAGGTACTTTTTATGACCCAGAGTCGAAGTTCCAACGGCTGCCTCTCTTTCTGTGGTCATGTGATCACATTTTGGCCACTTGACAGTCAAATCCCATTAACGGCCATTTGCTGCATCCTGGTTTACTCTGTGTTTTGTTTTGTTTTTTTGTGGGAAACTGGGATTTACTTCTGGTTTCCAGCAAAAAAAATGTCTATGACAAACAATGAGGTGTCATGGATTGTCTTAATGACTATGCAGATTCATTTAAGAACTGCTGCAAAAAATGTCATAAAATCAAGAATCGGTTATGTGATGACCTGCTTAATAAGCCATGATGACTTAAAGCTGTTGAAAGGTTGAGGACTACCTGCCCTGTGGACAAAAGCGCCTTAAAAGGCGGGAAGTGTTAATTTTGGATCCTTAAATGATAATGCTTAGTTCCTGACCAGTGGTGGGATTCAAAATTTTTTACTACCGGTTCTATAGACAAGCCATGGTGGGTGTGGCGTAGCTTGGTGGGCATGGCAGAGGAAGGATACTGTAAAATCCCTATTCCCTCCTCTCTCCTGGGGGAAGGATACTGCAAAATCCTCATTCCCTCCCCACTAACCTGCTTTCCAGCTCTCTTCTCCTGTGCTGGGCAATCAAAGAAGACCCAACCAATCAGCTGGGACTTGGGAGGAGGAGAATAGATGGGGGCGGGGCCAGTCAGAGGTGATATTTGCCAGTTCTCTGAACTACTCAAAATTTCCGCTACCGGTTCTCCAGAACTGGTCAGAACTTNGGTATTTGCCAGTTCTCTGAACTACTCAAAATTTCCGCTACCGGTTCTCCAGAACTGGTCAGAACCTGCTGAATACTCCTTCTGTTCCTGCATTATCTCCAACTACTGGTAATAAACATTTTGTGACTCTCCTAATTTTAATTGGACTTTACACCTGCCTGATATTTCCTAAATGTTCTTTTGTTCTTACCCATCTTGGTGGTCAATCAAGCACAGTGTTGCCATTTTAAATTTCAGCTCAGACATTTTTATCTTTTGGATTAATTGTCACCTTTGTTTCTATAGGTGATGCTAGCTATGCTTCTGTGGACGGGTATAGCTTAATTCATCCCCACTAGCCCAGAGATGGTAAGTTTGGTCATTTAGAAAAGGAACTTCCAAGTGCTTATCTAATTAAGCATATTACTGGAATAGAACAATACAGAATATCTCTGTGTTTATACAACATCTTTTTTTTTTTTAATCTTGGTAACTTTAAGATGTGTGGACTTCAATTCCCAGAATTCCCCATCCAGCCACACTAGGCTAACAGTGTTGGAAGGGACCTTAGAGGTTTTCTAGTTCAACCCTTGCTCACATTCACTTGTCCAATGTCTTCTTAAAAACTCCCAAGGTTTTTAATTCTGGCTAAGGAATTCTGGGAGTTGAAGTCCATGCATCTTAAAGTTGCCAAGACTGAAATGTGTTAAGTTATGATTTAATTGATAGTTATACTTTGGCTGTTCTTAAGTACGAATAAACAAGATTTGCTGATTGTATGCTAAGCCCTCAATCATAAACCATAGCTTGCAAAGAATATTGCTAGGTTAATGCAAGATGCTGAACCATAAAACAACATATCGTGTTAATCTCCCCAAATAAGGTTTGCTCGATCTGGACTTACCTTATTGCAAGAATTCAAGTCTTGCAATTTGGAAGCACGGATCTTGGCTTTCCACAAAGTGTAAAGCCCACCAGTAGTGTTTTAATTTTTAAGGTATTGGACTGTTTTCAGGGCATTTTCAGGCCGTTTTTTGGACTGTTTTCAGGCCATTTTTCCATCCATTTTCAGGCTGTTTTGGGTCTGTTTTCAGGCCATTTTTTGGATAGTTTTCAGGCCATTTTTTGGATAGTTTTCAGGCCATTTTCAAGCCATTTTTCAGGCCATTTTTGGGCTATTCTGGGGGCCATTTTCAGGCTGTTTTTGGACAGTTTTCAGGCCATATCCAGGCCATTTTTGGTCTGTTTTCAGGCCATTTTTGGTCTGTTTTCAGGCTGTTTTTCAGGCCATTTTCAGGCTGCTTTGGGGGCTGGTTTTGGCCCCCAGAATGGCTGAAAAATGGCCCAGAAAGCAGGCTGAAAATGAGCAGGCTGCAGCTAGCCAGTGATGGGATTTGCCAATTCGCCAAACTACACAGAATCATAACTACCGGTTTGCCTGAACCAGTGTGAACCAGCAGCAGCCCACCTCTACTTATGACCATTTTTCACTGTTACAACCAGTGCATGGTCACATGAGCAAAAATTCAGATGCTTGGCAACTGACTCAGCCAGATTCACTTAACAACTGTGTTCCTAACAGCAATTGCAGTGATTTACTTAACATTTGGGGGCAAGAAAGTTTCGTAAATTGGAGCAATACTCACTTGACAAATGTCTCACTTAGCGACAGAAATGTTGAGCTCCATTGTGGTCATAAGTCGAGGACTACCTGTAGATGGATCCAGCCTGCATTTTTTCTCACTCTCTGATCTTTTTCTTCCCTCTAGATCTTAGAGTCTTTCATTTGATGATACCTCTATGAGGAAATGAAATAGCAGCATTTTAAAAGCTGTCTCCATATACAAAACTCCCCAAATGAAGTTTTGGTCTTTTGGGGGTGCATGAATTATTGTTTTAAAAACAACAATTAGAAGTGGACATTTTGGAAAGATGGAGGATGGTTCCACAACAGAAAAGTATCAAGAGAATGCCAATTTTCTGGCAAATGACACCAATATTCTGCAGGGGTTTTTTGCAGGATGTGGTCAAAAAAGTTAAGATGGCAGCTGTAGCATCAACTGCATCCTTAGAGTCACAATCTTACCTTTTTTTGACCACATCCATGGACCCCTGTTTTTTTATTTTTTTAATTTAAAAGAGAAGAGGCTTTACATTTACGTCTTGGGAAACACTGCAGTTTTTAACCTGACCTACCTCACAGGGTTGTTGTGAGGCTGGAACAAGTCAATCCCATGATATTAGTCTTAATTGTTAGATCTTACTTAATTCATTTGGAGGGTCCTGGGAATACTTAGAGTTCTGATTACCTTCTTTTTTTTTAGTTTTAATCCTGTAAAATCTAAAGCAAATGGACTCTTCGTGATTCATTAAGATTCAATAAGCAATAATAATTAAAATACTTATTTGTCTGCAAATGACTCGGGAATCAATTTGTGGGAACTGCAGTAACATTCAGGTTAATTCTTCTCCTGGACCTTTGAATCCTGATGATGCGGAGTTAGCAGCCTATGAAACTGCTTTTAGTTAAAAGTAAGTCTCTAGTCCTCATGATTACTTGGACAGAAAATATGTGGCTGCTATAGTATGCACTCATGAAAAGTTCTGGAAGCCAAATCAGGTTGCTACCGGATTTCTCTCTGCTTTTATTTTATTTTTTTGATCATCCATACTGTTAATCCTATCCCATTTCTATTATTACTATTCTATTTTTGGAAGCTGAATTCTAGGAGAAAAAAATAAGCAATTAATATTAAACTGTGTCCTTGATGTGACAACTGCTTTGTTGGGCACAGGTGGACTCTGTTAATTTAGGAAAGTTTCTATTTGAATAGTTTTTTTTCCAGGTTGGAATTGTGGGATCCTTGGTGCCCCTCTCACATTCACTGTTTTCTTGTAGACATCTCATTACCAAACTATCTAACATCATCAGTGTTTCAAGGGCATGGGGTTTGCTCTCAGTTTATATACAAGTAACTTGTCCTGTCAGTATTGGTGGGAGTATTCTTGGTGGTTTCTTCATGAAGACCAACCATTGTATGGAAACTGAGAGCAAACTCACTGCCTACTAGCACGGACAAGAGTGGTAATGAAATGTCTGCAAGAAAAACACCTAAGCTCAGCCTCAGACACCATACATCAGAATGTCTGCTATTCTCTGTGTAGTATTTATAGTGCCTGTTGTAAGTGCTTTTTTAAGATGTTGATTAGGGTGTGTTGATGGCTGGCTTTTTAAGTTATTAGCTGTCCATTTGCTTGTGCGAGACCTGAAAGTGGCTACCTTATGAGGACAATTTATGCATTGTAAAGATTGCTTGGAGGTGGGAGATACTTCCAATGTCATCTACTGGATCCCCTATGACTTATGTGGGACAGACAGGGAGGAAGCTAACCCACCAGATTACAAGAACATAAGCGATGGGTCAGATGAGGAGATCCAAACTCATTGGTAGCCTCACACTACAATGAACAAGGGCACACATTCAATGTTACTGTCACTAAGATTGTCAGACAAGCAGGCACAAAAACAGCCGGGGAAGCGATTGAAGCCTGGGAAATCAATCAACTGGAGTGTTGATTTACCATCAGCCTATCAAGTACTTAGAAGGTGAGGGCTGGGCAGCACAAGCAAACTACAATCAATTACTTAAAAACCAGCCATCGATACACCTCAATCAACATCTAAAAAGACACACACAACAGCACTATAAATACCACATAGAGAACAGCATACACACACAGCTAGAGAGTTTTCTAAAGATGGGATCCAGCATAAGCCTGAAAACTCAGAAGACAAAACATCTGGTTCCAGTGACTGACCAAGATTGGATCCTACAATAAATCCATTATTTTCTGGCATGACCCATGTGAGGGACAGGATTGTTATTGGGGAGAGCAATAGTTATGCTGCCTAGTTTTCTACGAAGGACTGCAGGTGAAACAACTACCATGGATTGCCAGGAGGAAGGTCCTTTGATGGTCTTCAGGAATCCAACTCTCAAAGTTGTTGGGTGAGGCATGGACTGCACGGACTCAGTGGAAACGGAATCCAGATTAAACTAGAATCAAACAGAGAATGAGATCTACCTCCTTCAGGCACAGCCATAATAGGAATTTCCCAAAGTCCTTTCATTACATCCCCACCCAGCAAGAGTCAACCAAACTTGGGACTTAACCATGTTCCCAGCATCTTTCTTCCCCACTTGGAACTGAACCCAGGAGGATTGATTGATTGATTTGTCAAGTGATTATAACAGGTATAAGTATAAACAGAGTTATGAATACATGACATAGATACATATAAGAAAAATAAAAAGAAACAATAAGACAGGGCTATTTATATATAAATATAAATAGGATATTTCTTCTAACAATAATAATCTTCCTTTTTAATATTTCCAGGAATATTTCATTCTTCTAGGAGAAGGGTGGATGCTAACTTTCTACAGGAGACTCCAGGCAATGGTTTCAAATGGTGTGTGTTTCCTGTAAAACTAGTTTCCTCCAGATCAGGGGTGGGATTCTACCGGTTCGCACCTATTCTCTAGAACCGGTTGTTAACATTCTAAGCAGCTCGGAGAACCGGTTGTTAGAAGAAATTACTGGGCTAATCCTGTAAGGAAGGCAGGAAGGAAACATTCTGGTGTTGCTTACAGAAACTGCCTCTCCATTAACTCTTATTACATTCTTGGCAGGAGTAGACTTCCTATCTCTGGAACCTCTCTGCAGTTCTTTTCCCTTCCTTTGCTGGTATTTTGCTTGTGTGGAGTGACCATTCAAAGGTACAATGGCACTGAAAAAAGTGACTTATGACCATTTTTCACCCTTACGACTGTTGCAGCATCCCCACAGTGAGGAGAGGCCAGGCGAGGAGATGCGTGCCTCGATGTGAGTGATATTGAGTTGGCCATGCCAAGCCAATAATAACATGACCACCGAGCCATGCCCACCCGGTCACATGACCACCAAACCATGCCCACCACCTAAGCCACACCCACAGAACCGGTTGTTAAAAAATTTGAATCCCACCCCTGCTCCAGATGTGTTACTGGGCTGGGCATTACATAGGTCAAGAAAATAGACAAAAGCGTAGGAGGATTATAAAATTACACATTGGGTCTGTTTGGGCGGGGAGTTGGACTAGATGACTTACAAGGTGCCTTCCAACTCTGTTAATCTGTATCTGTATCTGTATTTGCATAGGCAGGTCCCAAATCCGAATACAAATTAACAACACTTGTTTGAAAAGCACACACACACAAAAAGAATAGCTTTGCCTTTCTCACCCCAACCACCAGGCGTCGCTCTTCCACGTTGCAATGCTACGACTTTGCAGGACTCCCTTCCTCGATGGTGATTGGTGGAGAAGAAAGTCGATAGACTTAAAAAGGGTAAAGTGGCATCCCCCCCCCCCCCTGTGATGGCTTGTAAAATTGATGGAGGCTGGAGATGCGCGAAAGGGAAACAAGAAGCCTTCATTGTCGCCAAAGAATAAGATTAAAATGTCAAAACTAATGCAAACCTTAAATTTTTTTCTCGTTACTTTCCTCACCCTTGTATACCTCGATGAAGGGGACAGTTCTTCATTGCCTCCATTCTCAGAAAACCCAGGGTGGGGCTGTTGGAAGTTCGAACCCATCCCTCTCCTAGAAAAATGAAATATTTTAGGATATACTAAATTTCCCCTAAAAGAGAAGTAGAAACTCAGAAAGGCAGAAACTCATCCCCCCTCCCCCTTTGTTAATGGGCCATTAAGGCCTGGGGCAGTCTATTCTACATAACAAAGACCTACCCCCTTCAGGCAGAGCCATTCAATTGCCCTTCATTGCATCACCCACCAAGTTTCAACCAAACTTAGCACATGGACAACCTACAAAGCTAACTATGACCTCTGACAGCAACGAATAGAATAGAAATAGAATTCTTTCTTGGCCAAGTGTGATTGGACACACAAGGAATTTGTCTTGGTGCAAATGCTCTCAGTGTACCTAAAAGAAAAGATACATTTGGCAAGAGTCAGGAATCAGAAGGTACAACACTTAATAATAGTCATAGGGTACAATAAGTAATCATATTAATCATAATTTAATTTAATCAAAATAATGATTAAAAAAATATTAGGAAACAGTCAATATAAATAGTAAGGATACAAGCAACAAAGTTATAGTCATGCAGTCAGAAGTGGGGGGGGGATGGGCGATAAGGAGTGATGAGAAGATTAACAGTAATAGTAATGCAGATTTAGTAAATAGTTGCACAGTGTTGAAGATCAGGATACTCTTCCTGTACCCCAGGAAGTTCAAAGCCCAACAGAGGGCATAAAACCCAGGGACTCTCAGCATCTCTTCCCTTTTCTTCTTCACTCAAGAGCTCCAATGCAGGAAATCCTGTCAACCATTAAACTATCTTTCCAAACAGCCTCCATGTTTCCAGTTGTCTTTCTCCCCACTTTGGAGCTGAACCCCAGATGGATATTTCTTCCAAGAGGGCCAAAGATAAAAGAAGCCAATTCGCCTTCAATTGATGTCTGGGGACAAATGCAGAGAGTGTTCTCAGAAACAAGAACGGAAGCAGTTCCCCATGTCTTCCCCTGGGTTGTTTTCAGATGAAGCAGCCTGGCCTGGGATTTCCTGATGGTCTCCCATCCAAGCAGTCCCTCCCACTTGCTGAGCTTCCCCAAAAGGCAGAAGGTGCTTGTGAGGTGCTGCCACCCTAAAAACAGGGGAGCATCTCCATGCCATTCTCTCCTCGGGGTGTTTTAAGCAATATTTCTGCATCTCAAGAAGTCCAGAAGAGGTGTGGACTTCAGCTCCCAGAATTCTCTGCTCTGAATTCAGAGTATGCTTCCGACTGGGGAATCCTGGGAGTTGAAGTCCACCCCTCCCCCTTCTTCCTGGCTCTCTGACAGAAGAAAGCCAGGCCGAATTCAGAGGTGGGCGTGGCTATGCCGGAGGGGCGTGGTGACGCATTCGGAGGAGCCAAAGGGGAAACTGTTCACGTTCTCCTCTGCTTGGGATGCGGAAACTGCGGGCTGGTTGGCGCCTCTTCCCTTTCCTACGTCTAGGGGCCTTCACCTTTTCGATCACGTGACCCTGACCACGCCTCCTCTCCGCCTGTTCGGCCACCGCGGAAACAAACAAGCCCGAGGGAAGAAGGAGAGAAGCGGCAGCCGGGCGGATGGCGGAGGCGGTCAAGCCCCGCAGCCGGAGCAAGACCGGCCGGGCCACAGCGAAGGTAACCCGCGGGACTACAATACCCATCGCCCCCCATCAGGAACACCAACCACCCCCTTTTATTTTTTGTTTTGGTAACCCCCCCCCCAGCCCCCCTATCCGCTCTGGCTGATGGGGGTCGGACCACGGAGCCCATGCTTCTCAGCGGACGTCGCTTGGGGTGGGCTAACTACAACTCCCATCGTTCCCGCCGCTCCTCTTCCCAGCTAGCCATGGGGAATGCCGTGGAGGGGGGGGGAGGGAGAAAGAGAGAGAGAGAGAGAAGGGAGGCTTCATCTCCCCCACCCACCCAGTGACCCGAAAGGGTGGGCCAGCTGTGGCTGCTGGGAGTTGTAGTCCCACTCTCAGATTTTTGCCCTTTGATTGTGGGAAGGGGTGCATAAGGGCTGGAAATATCATTTAAAGGGCCCAGTAAGGTAGGCTGCTCCTGGCCATGGCTGTTCTATTGCCTCCTCTAATACCTCTCTCTCTCTCTCTCTCTCTCTCTCCCTCCTCCCCACTCCCTCTCCTTATATGATATGATATGAAATTATAACATTATGNCCTCTAATACCTCTCTCTCTCTCTCTCTCTCTCTCTCCCTCCTCCCCACTCCCTCTCCTTATATGATATGATATGAAATTATAACATTATGCTATATTACATTACATTTATTATATATTATATTACATTTATATTATATTTATATTATATTTATTATATTATATTTATTATATTAATTCTTCCTTTTTCCAGCATCTCATTAGAGGAGTTAAAATATATATCTATAATGAAATGAATATATGCATATGTATATATACATATACATACATACATACATGCATATAATTATATAATGTAATATTATACATGCACATATTTTAATTTCATTTATTGAAGTGCCACGCTGCCTATCCCACCCAAGTGGTCAGATTGACTCTTCCTCCTCCATCATTGGATCACACCTGGGATTATTTGGCCTTGAAAAAGCCATTCCTGGCCTTCTAATTGGAGCAAAATCATCACAGCTGTGTGTGTGTCTCCACCTGGGCCAGGTGAAGAGGGGTGGGACTTCAATTCCCAGAATTCCTGAGCTAACATGACCGGAGGAGGAATTCTGGGAGTTGAAGTCCACAAGTCTCAAAGCTCCCTGCCGTAGATGGTCCTTTGGCAGTGGATCTGCTTAGGGAATTTTTGTTTTTCTGAATATTTTTCACTTCTTGCAGATTTGTGTGTTGGTGGTGTACAAGTAGTTCCTGACTTACAAATATTCCTTTAGAGATCATTTGAAGTTACAACAGCACTGGAAAAAGCAACGTGACCTGTTTTCACACTTAACAATTGTTGCAAACATCCCCATGGTCACCTGATCAAAATTCAGGCACCTGACAACAGATGTGTATTTATGATGATGGCATTGTCCCTGTGCATCCATTTGTGGTCACCCTCTGTGACCTTCCCAGCCAGCTTCTGATAAGGTCAAGGGGATTATCTAGATTTGCTTAATGACCGCACAATTCACTTACAGATTGACGTGATTCGCTTCACGACAGTGGCAAACAATGTTGTAAAATGGGGCACAATTCATTTAACAGCTGCCTTGCTTTTAGCAACTGAAATCTGGGGCACAATTTTTATATATATACACACACACACACACACACATATATATATATGTGTGTGTGTGTTTTTAAGCTCTCGTGGGTACTTACATTTGTGCTGTTTAGCTTCCTTCGGGTATTATCCCACGTCATTGTAGTGCTTTTAAAGTTGTAGCAGCCTTTCAGCAGAATCTCATCTGCCATCAATCCCTTGCTCTTAATTTGTGGTTCAATCACAACCAGGGTGCTTCCTGAGTTTGGCTTTTCTTAACGGACAGAATGCATCCCATGACCTGTTGTTGTGACTGAAGAAAGGGCTCCAAAGCATTTCTTGTACATAATCTCAGCTGTATTACAGTCAAGTCGCCTCCAGATCAGTATTCTGCCTCTATTAATGATGGAATCAGAGGAAAAGTACCTCCTTCAATCATCTAGAGAGGCCTCCTGGCAGAAGAGGCTGGACTCACCATTCAAGCCTTACCCACCGTGCTCTCTTGCTCATGGCGATGTGGTGAAAATGCTTTGTAAAGGCCTTTCGAAAAATTGCCTTTTGAAATTCCAGCCGTGTCCCGGGAATGGAATTGAACAGTTTTTCGATCCCAAATGAGGCGCATGGAATCTCAATTCAGTCGAACACATTCTTGAAGGGAGAACGATAAAAGAATGTAAAACCTTCTCATAAGACCTGATGCTTCCAGAGGTGGCAAAACCCTCTGTGATGACAGCACCACCACCCCCTTATGTTCCTCCCCAAAAACTTCAGCCCAACCACATAGTTTCATCACGAAGCGTGGGTATCGAGCTACTTTTCTATATATTTGGGGCTCAGTTGTGGTTGTAAGTCAAGGAGTGCCTTTAGGGGTGTGGGTGAGAGACCCCTTCATCAGAGGTGGCACCGGTCTGAATGAGAAGCTTCTAGAAATGGCATTTTATCAAATGCACACCTTTCCCCAGAGATCCTGAAAACAGCTGCTGTGTGGTTTTTCAGGACATCCGTGATGATGTGCCACGAGCATAAAGGTGTGTTTACCTGGGGAAATTTAAACACTAGGGAGTCCTACAAGTGAAACTGTTCAAAGGAAATCCCACCAATCTGTTAACTTCTTGCAAGAAGGCTTTCTGCCTTGAATATGCTGCTAGGCAGCTTCATTTGACCTCTTTATCCTATCCCACACGCCGCCCATCCCTCTTATAAGGCACCATCTGCTTGGGGCCGTGTGCAGATAGTCCTCAACTTACAACAGTTCATTTAGCCACCGTTTGAAGTTATAACAGCGCTGAAAAAAAGTGATTTGTGGACATCTTTCACACTTGTGACCATCGAAACATTCCCCCAGTTGTGTGATTTACATTCGGATTCTTGACAACTGGTTCGCATTTATGACGGTGGCAGTGTCCCAGGATCTTGTGATTCCCCTTTTGCGACCTTCTAACAAGCAAAGTCATTGTGGGTACATGTTGCTTATCTCTATGTGCCTGTTGATGGCCGATTTGTCGGTCTGTTTTATTGTTACTTTATGTTCATATTATCAAATTCTCGTCCCAACCTAATGATAACCAAACATATTCTGACTTTGGGTCAGTCACTCTGTCTCTTTCTCCCTCTCCCTCCCTCTCTTTTTCTCTCTGTCTCTCTCTCCCCCTACCCCTCTCCCTCCCTCTCTCTTTCTCTCCCTCTCCCCCTCTCCCTCCCTTTCCCTCCTCTCCCTCCCTTACTCTCACTCTCTTCCTCTCCTCCCTCTCCCTCTTCCTTACCCTCTCCCTCCCTCTCTCTCTCCCTCTCCCCCCTTTCTCTCCCTCTCGCCCTCTCCCTCTCCCTCCCTGCTCCTTTCCTCTCCCTCTTCGCCTCCCCCCTTTCCCTCCCTTTCCTCCGTCTCTCCCTTCCCTCCCTTCTCCTTCCTTCTCTTCCTCTCTCCTTACCTCCTGCTCTCCCTCTCCTTCTCTCCCTCTCCCTCCCTCTCTGCTTTCTCTCCCTCTCCCCCCTCTCTCCCTCTCCCTCCTTCTTTTCCCTCCCCCTCTCTCTCCCCTCCCCCTCTTTTCTCCCTTCCCTCCCTCTCCCTCCTCTCCCTCTTTTCTGTCCCCCTCCCCTCTCCCTTCCCCCCTCTCTCATCCCAACCTATCTCACAAGCTGTTGTTTGTGTAAATATAGAGCAGTAATATTATTTATGGTGTTTTTTTGGCCCTCGCTTGACCAATATAATAAAAAAGAGCAGGATAAAATGGTGACAATGATCCATAAGGGATCCCCGTTTTCAATTAGATGTCAGCCATGATTCCACCCAAAAGTTTACCACAGATCCAAATCTTTCAGGAATCATCCTAAGCGTGGATTAACGAGATAGCAATTTGTTTTACCAAAAGCAATTTATACCGTTGATATCCTACATTGGCCACGAGCCCTTCTCCGGGGTAGATGGACAGTTAAATGAAATATGAAAGTATACATAATGAGAATGAAATAAATACAGGTAACCTCGACTTACAGCAGTTCATTTAGTGGCCATTTGAAGTTACAATGGCGTGAAAAAAAGTGACTTGTGCCATTTTTCACCACATTGACCCATTGAATCATCCCCCCAGTCATGTGATTCACATTTGGATGCTTGACAACTGGTTTATATTTATGATGGTCGCAATGTCCCAGGGTTACGTGATCCCTTTTGCAACCTTCTGATGAGCAAAGTCAATGGGGAAGCCAGACTCATTTAACAACCATTTTACTAATTTAACAACTGCAGTGTTTCACTTAACAACTGTGGCAAGAAAAGACATAAAGTGGGACAACACTAGAGGTTGTATTCAGCAGGTTCTAACCAGTTCTGTGAGAACTGGTAGCAGAGATTTGAAGTAGTTTGGAGAACCGGCAGAATCCCACCTCTGACTGGTCCTGGCCCATCTATTCTCTGCCTCCTCTGTCCCAGTTTGATCAGCTGAGTCTTCTTTGGTTGCCCTGTATAGTAGAACGGAGCTGGAAAGCAGGTTAGTGGGGTGGGGAGGGAATGGGGATTTTGCAGTATCCTTCCCCTGCCATGCTGACCAAGCCACACCCACCAAGCCACCCTACACCCTCCAAGCCATGCCCACAGAACCGGTAGTAAAAAATTTTGAATCCCACCACTGGGCAAAACTCAACAAATTTCTCACTTAACGACCTAAATTTTGGGCTAAGTTGTGGTCGTAAGTCAAAGATGATCTGTATATACCTTCTCCATAAACAGGTTAAAATCATAACAAAAATGGCAATCATAAAGTTGGAACAGTAAAATAAATTCAAGGCATCAAGACTGTACTTATAGACTGGGGAACATAATGTAATCAAACACACATCACGCTGCCAGATGGAAAAACACAACGTCTGTGCCCCCAAAGCTGGAAGAGCTGGGTTTTCTTCAATCCTAATATACATAGTCCTCGACTTACGACCACAATTGAGCTGGAAGTTACAACTGTGAGTCATTGTTGCTGTAAATTGAGGCATCACGTGAGCAGATTTGAAGTTACGACTGGTTGTGTTGTGGTTCTCCGGCAGCAGGTGTGGACAGCTGAGGTCTCGGAGAGTGAGGACTCAGATGAGGGGCCTGCGTGTGATGCAGGGATGGG